>PVJC01004608.1:25467-63128 GCA_004026665.1 Murina feae | reverse complement strand
ACTGGACTAAATGAAAATGCAAGGGAGAAAAGTTTGCTTAAATGACAAAATTGGTGTTTGGGTCAGAAGGTTGGGGAAAAAATCTCTAAATGGAAGAGGGTAAAATACCAGCATGATTTGTCAGGAGAGGAAGTGGTTTTCCTCTTGTTTAATCAATAAACTGTCTTGAGCGCCTACGATAGGACCCTATGAAGTCTTCACTCTCTAGAGCCATGTGGTCTAGGTGAGAAACCACAGTTAATTCCTTAAACCAAGCAAGGGTGTGTGATCCAGGCGCATGGTTCAACCAAAGTCTGTTCATGCTGCTGGAATCCACGTTAGATGTTTCTCCGTAAAGACAGGAGTGATGGTGGAAATCTTCATGGAGGAGGTGGCATTTCAGCTGGAGCTCGGAGGACACAACTTCGATTAGGACAGTGGCAAGTTGAGAAGGATGAAAGCAAAGACAGACTTGGAAGGAAAAAGGAACTGTGCTTGACCACTCTCTTGGAGATTGACATAGAAGGATTAATAAAAAATGGCTCCAAATGTTCTATAGTGGATAAAAATGGCGATTCTGGGGGCAGACACAGGAACTTTAGGGGGTGGTAGAAGATGGTTTGAGGAAATTATGACTTTGCTTTGGGGCATGTGGATCATGAGGTGACAGCTTGTGTAAATATTGGATTAACATTCACTTTTCAAGAGCCATTAAATGCCTAATTTAGATGGGCGGAGGTAGACCAGAAGGTTGCCCGAGATCACCTCCATCCTGGTGCTGAGAAATGTTACCTTCTCTCTAAGGATGAGAAATCAGGCCATGGCCAAATGGAAGAGAAGCCACAGGACTCCAGAGATGTGCATGTCACCACTCCACCGAGGACACACTCCCACCTTGTTTTCTCTGCCACACTGAGTTTACAGACATCCGGTTACTTCATTTTGGAAGTTATATTCATCTGCCCTTTCGTACACCCTGACCAGGGACGGATTTTTTTAAAATACCTTTTTTTCATCCTGATTATATTAGTAACACCTACTCACTGCAAAACATTTGGAAACTTCCGAAACAGAAATAAGGAAATGGAATGTAATAGCACATACACACATATCCAGATTCTCATATGTATGTTGGAGTGTGTGTGTGTGTGTGTGTGTGTGTGTGTAATTGTTGTCTATTTCTAGCTGGTATTTTAAAATACAGTTTTAGCTGAAAAAAAAATCTGTGCAAATAAACAAAAAGATAGTAACAGACAACTTCACTGAGTTGCTGGTGTGCTCCAGACTTATAGAAAAAAACCATTTATCAACCTCTGCCCACAAGCACATCTGGAAGAATCTTTCCCTAAAATGACTCCACTATAAACTTCCCTCTGTTGTTCAGAAAGTGCATAATAAATACTTCTTTTTATCATTTGCTTATTTTCCTTTTAACCCAACGGCTATAGATTCTGAATTGCCTGGAATAGACCGAGAGGCAGCCTCTGAGAGGTCAGGAAGAGTTGGGGGTCAGGCGTGAGTAGGCAGGGACCCAAAGAAGCCAATGCCCCACCAGTATTCCAAACTTCAAATCTGGAATTCCTGACTCCAAGGAATGCCGCAGCAATAAAACAAGCCCCGAACAAACACGGCAATGCCACCCTGGACATATATGACGGCACACGGGAGAGGTGAGGTGCCCTGGGGAGAAAACAGAGTGGAGAAGGTGGGAGAGGAGATAGGGTAGGACCTAGCGGCATTTGCATGCTGTCTTTAAACTGCCCAGGGAAATCGGGGGTGGAAATATTCCCTAGTGAACATGATTGATGTAGACACGCGATCTACGAATAATAGAAACACACACACACACACACACACACACACACACACACACACCCCAGCACACAACCTCAACCAGAGATTCTTTCCTCCTGTCTTGGTTTCCTGGGGATTCAAACTAACGCTTTGGTACTCCATTCTCGGAGCCACCCACAAACCCCAAGAGGGTGGGTGGATCCTTATCTCCTTCATTTTTTCAAGAAACTGCCTGCTCCCTGAGCCCAGCCTGTGGGAGGAGAGATTTGCCTCCGTGCACACCCCCAGGAGGGGGCCTGGCGAGGGTGACCTTCCCTCCATGGATAGCAGGGCAGCCCCAGGTCGCCTGTGATTCTCTCTCCAAAATCTTCTTAATGAGCTAGCTGGCTGGGGGCGGGAGGGGGGGGGGAAGGGGTGGTTGTTTTTAACCATATTTTGGGCTTATTTTTTAGAATTCTGGCCCAATTTTTTTTATTTTATAAACACCGTTCACCAGGACCAACCCCTTGTCACCATCTTTGACAGTTTCTCATGTGTGAAACATATTTCTATGCATTATTTTGTTGTCCATAACCTCCCCTCCCAACCATCTGGCCTGGGGCTCCCTCCCTGCACCCTTCACCCCCATGTCAGACATATAATGAATGACTATTCCTTCAGACAACGAGGTTGGAAACTTGTGGTCTCCAAGGCAACGGGGCATCCTGGAGTGGGGTGCTAAGGAGGGGGGCTTGCCCAGCCAGGAGGGGACTGGGAGTAAAGGGGGTGGGGAGGCAGAAGCAGAGATGATATCATTCCTGAAGCCTGGAAGCAGCCAATGGGCTGGTGAGAAGATGATGTCACCTTCCCCACCCCCAACCCCTTCCAGCTTAGGTAGCCCCACTGAGAATTCTAGACAACTATTGAGCAGCAGTTGTATTGCTGGGAGAGAAAGGGGTGGGGGTGGCCGTGGGGGAGACCGCGAGATCTCCCCGACCCTGTGGATGGCCCTCACAGACAGGACAGTGCTCACAGAGGCAGCCCCATAAAAATGTCATTGCCTCAGGCTCTCCCTGCATTATAGCACAATGACTTCTTTGGGGAGAAGGAAAAAAACCCTAAGATTTATTTTGCAGCCACCCCCCCTCCCCGCCTCCCTTGGAAGAGAAAAACCAACCAACACAAGTTGTGAATGAAGTGTCTACAGATCGGCCCCCACCAACCAACCAGGCCTGAGAATTTCCTGCACCCAGAGAGGCACACGTGCACAGACCAGCTGAATGCATTGACTCTGCTCCCCACAGCCCCAGAGCTGGAGGGAGCGCCCCAGGGTGGGAGCCCGGTTTGGGGCAAAGCTGCCCAACCTGATGGTGCAGGCCGCTTAAGGCACTGGGTGGGGGGGAGGGGTGTCTGTCCCCAAGACAATGACAACATGGAGGGCTCCGTGCCAGGCTCCTGGGAGAAGCAAACAAGCCATGGTGTTAGGGAGGGGTGCAGGCTTGTTGGGGTGTCCACTGATGTGTTACCACCCACAGAGGGAGGCTGAGTGTGCGCGGCCTCCTCTGCTAACGTTTCCCTCTGGGCTGGGAAGCCGTGCTCTCTGCAAAAAATGTTCCCAAGAGTCCAGGCCACAGACGGTGTGTCCGAGGTCTTGGAGCAGACCAGGACTGCTCTTCCCTTGACCTTGAACGGCACACCAGGTGCAGGTCCCTCACAGTGGTCTCCCTGGAGTCTCGCTGGGTTTGTCTCACCTGGACCCACCTACGATGTTGCCGTGGAGGAAACAGACAAGCAAAGGTCTTGTGCCCACCCCCCATTTTGCAGACATGGGCATGAAGGCCCAGAGGAGGGGTGGGCCAGGCAGTGACTAACACAGTCACCCATCAGCCTGGGGCTAGGCCCAGGACACCGCCGCCAGCCCCACGCTGTTCATTCTCAGTGACAAGCCCATGACATGTAGTAGCACCTGAAGCCTTCCATTTCAGCATCACCTGCTTGCCATTTTTTTGTGTAAGTAATTACATGGTCAGAATGAGTTCATGGTGATCTCCGTACCCGTTGGTCTGAGCTGAGAGCAAGAATCACTCCTCAGAAGGGATCACGTGACTCCATCAATCCCTTTACCACCCCTTTCTCTCTGGTAACCACCATACTGTTGTCTATTCTGTGAGTTTTGTTTGTTTCCCTTGTTGGTTCATTTATTGCTCTCAATTTTATATCCCACATGTGAGTGAAATAATACGGTTCTACGGTTCTTAACTTTTTCTGTCTGACTTATTGCACTCAGCATGATAGTCTCAAGATTCACGCTTATTGTCACAAATGGCAGTGTTCCATCTTATTGTGGCTGAGGAGTATTCCATGGTATATATGTACCACATCTTTTTATCCAATCATCTATTGAAGGACACTTTGGTGGTTTCCATGTCTTGGCCACCGTAAATAAGGCTGCAATGAACATAGGGGTGCATTATCTTTTTGAATAAGTGTTTTCAAATTTTTCAGGTAGATACCCAGAAGTAGGGTTGCTGGGTCACATGGTAATGCTAGTCTTAATTTTTTGAGGACTCTATATACCAATTTTCCCCAATGCAATATACAGATAATGTATCATAGAATTGTATACTTGAAACCTATGTAATATTATTAACCAATGTTGCCCCAATAAATTTAATTTTAAGAACAGAATCACTCCCCAGACATCTGCTGTGTATCCAGCACGTGTTCAGCCCTCCCTTGACTAGCATCACAGAACCATAGGCACACCCAGGCCGCTAAGGGGACCAAACCCAGGAGGGAGACAAAACGGGGGCCTACAATATGTGCAAACTGTACCCGTGGGCTCTAGGCATCGGGCCTGGGGTCACTTGAGGGAAGAGAATTTTGCAAATACCTACTGGCTTCCTACTATGTGACAGTGTTAAAAACAGAACAATGGTGGAGTCAGGGTTCTGTCCTCACAGCACTTACATCAAGAGAAGGAGGCCGGGGCTATGAACATCCAGGGTCCCCCTGGAACATCCCAGGAAGGCAGAGACTTGGTGGTATCAATGGTGTTTAACCCCAGCTGCCAGCATCCTGCCTGGGACATAGCAGACGCTCAATAAACTCTTGTCAAATGACCAAAGAGAATTAGTGTCTAGAAGGATGCTTCTAACTTTGGAAGACATTAGCAAGGAGTTGCTGCCTGACCAGGGCTTTGGAAGACGAATGGCAACTTGCCGGGTGGAGGGAAGAGGCATATTCTAAGTAGAAGAAAGAATATCTGTAAAGACCCAGTGCGTAGCAGAGAGGAAAGGGTATCCCAAGACAACCAACAACCCACATGTCGCCAAAAATAGCAGGTCCATTTCTCGTTTTTGCTGCACATCTATGACACGTCTGCTAGTGGCTCTGCTCCATGCCATGGCCCATCCCCTGTCCAGGCTCATGGAGTGGCCTCTACTGGAATATTGCCAGTCCCCATGGAAGACGAAAATGAGGCTGAGCTCTGAAGCCACACCACCCTTTTTCTCACAGCTCATTGGCCAGAACTGATCACATGACTCCACCCAACCCCAAGGTTGTACATTTTAAAATGATGTGAATACCCTGCTCCTCGTCAAAATTTCTTCCTGGATTTACCAGCCACTGAGGATGCTTACCTGACTCAGTCTTCATCATGATGTTTCAAAACAGTGATTCTCTGATGCCAGTGCTCATACCACATCTAACAGCTGGCACTCAGAATCCCATTAGCAAGAACCTTCCTTCTTCTCCCTTATATATTATCTGTCCATTTACCTATCCATCATCACCAGTCTATCAGTATCATTAGCATGGACTCATCATTGCTATTTTTAATGGCTTATAATTTTTATGGACTGAAAGCTTATCTTCCCCAAATTTGTATGTTGAATCCTAGTCCCTAATGGGATGGTATTAGGAGGTGGGGGTTTGGGAAGGTCATTAGGTCATGAGGGTGGGGCTCTCAGCACGGGATTAGTGCCCTTCTAAGGGAAATGCCACAGAGCTCCAGCACCTTTCCGCTCTGTGAGGACACAGTGAGGAGGTGGCCACCCACAAACCAAGAAGTAGGCCTCGGCCAGACACCAAGTCTGCCGGCACCCTGAACTTGGACTTCCAGCCTCCAGAACTGTGAGGAATAAATATTGGTTGTCTAGTGGGGTGGGAGGCTGGGGAATTCAGAGTAATCTTGAAATAATATCAGTGTTGGTTGGTCTCTGACTCCTGTTAAAACTGGTTCTCTGCTGCCCACCCACCCACAGTCAAGGTGGCAGACAGGGAGCAGACCTGGGTACAGGGAGTCAACAGTCAGCCAGCTGAGCCCACAGCTGCCCGGGGAGGACATGGCTGCACTTGTTCCCACTGGGCCGCTGGCCACAGCTGGGCCAGGCTCTGCCGAAGCCCCGGCACTTCAGGCAGGGTCGGGAAGAAGCCCCTCTTTCCAGCATTCTTACAAGGCCGTCCTGTCCCGTGGTCAGTTGTCATGTGGCCGGCTGCTGCCTACCTACCAATCAGAAAGCTCTAGAAGATAGAAGAGTCTGGGAGGAGGCAAAGGGAGGAGGAAGGCAGGAGGGGCAGGGGGACCAGGAGGGACCCTCCCGCAGCTCACGCTGGCTCAGGGCCATAGGACGGGTGGTTCCCAGGCAGCCTTGGCCTCCCCACAGGCACCAGGGCAGTTCCGGAAGCGATCACAATCAGCCACCACCCTGAGCGCTGCCCCAGGCCCTGCCAGGGCCTAAAGCACTCTGTCCTTCCACTTCGGGAACAGGCACACCTATATGCTTCCTGTAAATGTCTGTGTCCATCACCAGTGGGCTTGCCCATGTTGGCACCAGGAAAACCCATCCCAGGTTCAAAGGCAGCGCCTGCCCAGAGAGAGAGGCCCAGGACCACTGGCTCCACTTCTCCTGGGCTCTTGGGAGTGGCCTCCTGTTTGGCTCCATAGAGAAGCTCTTGCTCAGACAATGACCAGGCCCCAAGGGGAAGCATCTCCCCTTTCCAGGGGCCTCGTGGGCAGCGCTCCAGGTGAGGCCCAGCCAGGTCTGCTGGGGTGTAGGGAGCCTCCACAAGCTGTCCCCACCCCGGGAGCCCTCAGACCACAGCCTCCCACAGCCCATGCGGGGAGCGACTGCCCCAGACTTTGCAGAGTTTCGGCGCGGCCGGCGTTCCGTGTAAAAGCTCCATCCGCTTAACCAGCAAGTAATCATTAATGTTACCCCCGGCCCATGTGCCCAACTGTGACACCGACACTAACGGAATGACTTGCAGGCACCATGACCAATATTAACACCAAGACCGAACTGTTCACTTAAATGACCCAGGCGGATGCCTATATCGTGCCTGGCATTTAACCAGCATGGAGGGTATTTTAGATCAAAATGCACAGACATTTCTTCCCCTCTGGCTTTCCTTTCTTACGCCCTCCCAGCCCCAACTGGATCAGGCCAGGCCACACCAGACAGCCCCCTTAATAACTGGGACCGACTGCAGGTTGGCCTTCTCGGTGCAAAGGGATCCCCCCAAAGGGGGACGTGTGCAGTGGCGCATTGATTCGCGCTGGGATCTGCCACAATGAGCATGCTGTGGAATGGGCTGATGCCGATGGTTTGAGTCTTCACTGAGGCTTAAAAAATGGTAGTGCGGGGAGGGGTGTCAACTTAGGAGAGGACTTTCTCTGAGGGGAGGAACTCACCTCCTGGAGGCTGGCCTCTGGGAGCCAGGAGGGCTGAGCCGGGAGACCCCGCCAAGGATGGCCACCCGCTTCTGCCCTCACCTCTTCCTAAGCATGATGGGGTTGGCGGTCCCCCTTAATTTAGAGGTGAGTGACACATGCATCCCACAGAGCAGGGCGCTCCTGCCAGGCAGCCTGCCCTTCTCCTGCTCCATCCCCGGCCTCGGGACACAGCCCATTTCACAGACTCCAGCCACTGGGCTTTCCTCGTCTGCACAGGAATCCCACTCGGGGAGGGCAGCGGCTAGGAGAACGGAGCACAGGCAGTGTGGACCTCGGGCAGCTCTCTGTGTGGCACCGGTAGGCCAGATTAGGGGGCCACAGAACCCCAAGGACCCTCTGCGACAGGAGGGCGTGAGTGTGTGTGGGGTGAGGCAGCTTTGGGTGCGTTTCACCCCAAAGATCTTCAAAGCTGGTGTGTCCACAGCCGTGCTGTGTTCCCGGTCACCTGACAGCATCTACTCCCTGTCACCCTCCGAGGAGGACCGATGGGACCAGTGGGGTGGGACAGGGAAGGAGCCACCCAGCGGAGGTCTGACTCTAGGCAGCCTAGGAGCAAAGATGAAGCTCGCCCTCCAATCCCGGCAGACACTCCTGCTCCCACCCCACCAGGTGGCACAGAGGCCTGGCTGGGAGCACAGTAACGCAGAACAAAGTTTCCAGAGTCCCACTCCTGATTTTTTAATTTTTTCATTCACGACTTGGTTTTGATTCCGAGATCTCGCTGTGTGACCTTGGGCAAGTTACCCACCCTCTCTGAGCTGCATTCTCCACATCCATATAACAGGCACGATCACTACCACACCACTCACATCAAAGGCTCAAGGGAGAGACCACAGATCTAACGCCCTCTGCCCACTGCCTGGCACATGGCAAACGCTCCGTGAACGCAGGCAATTTCCGTTTTCATTGTCCATTCCACTGGGCGGCTTACCCTCCTCAGCTGTGGGACGAGGGTGCTCTTTCTGAGCCTTTCCTCTCCCATGGGCTTTACGTCCTGCTGTTTATTCCGCTCTCACAGGACCCGGTGGCAGGTCTGGGAACTGTCAGCTGCCAGGTGACCTGGGGCAAGCTGGCATTCAGCAGGCCCCGGCCACCTGACTTGCCAAGGTGCGCAGCCCGGAGGCCACGCCTGAGGGGTGTCACGTTCTGCGCTGGGCTCTCCCCTTTCCGCTCCGCCTCGCCGGCCCCTTTGGAGGCGCAGATGCCCCTGCTGCCTGGTCAGGCCCCGACTCGCCGGGCTGGCTTGTCTTGGGACCGCGGCTTATCCAAACATCTTCATCGCTTTTCATAAATCCAACCCCCTTATCAGCCGCACATCGGGAGGAAGGGCAGGAGGGGCCTGTGACTGAAGTGTGGGGAAGAGAGGCTGTAATTAGCCTCCTGGCTGCGCGGGGTCACCCACAGGTCAGTCACCCTCCTTCACGTTCCTGAGCACGTAGTGGGGGTGTCCGCGGCGTCTATGGGGGCATCCGTGGCGTCTGTCCTCTGCTCCCTGCTCAGGGGGCTGGGGGCCTGCCAGGCAGGTGGTCTGTGGGTTGTGCACGGAAGTCAGCTGGGGGGTCCCTGTCATCTCTTGCCACCGCCTCCCAACTCCTGGAAACACCTCTGAGGCGGTGGGTCACTGTACAAATGGCTACAGTAGAACCCCAACCCCGTTCCCTCAGCACAGTCCCCCTGCAGAGAGCGCCAGAACCGCCGTGCTCCTGCAAGCCCTCCCACCCGCTGCAGAGAACGTGGGGCTTCGGGTTCTAGGAGGAGGGCTCCTCAAGCCTCTGGGCCCTGCCACCCCTTCGCTGTGCAACCTTGGAAAGTGGGGTGGTCAGACCTGTCCTCCCTACATCCCACGGCCACGAGCCCTGAGCAAGAACCTATGCAAATACCTATGACACCCACCCCGAGCCCTCCAGCCTGCCGGGCTGGACTCGGGCGACATGCCAGGCTGGACATGGGCGACATGAACCAGCAAACAGGCCAAGACCGGCTCTCATCACACTTGCATTTGCACTCAGCTCAGCTGCTCCCCTGAAGCCCAGTTTCTCCCCCAAAGACGGGCATTAGAGGAGAGGGTTTAAAGCTGAGGCTCTCACACACACGCCATCCCGTGCAGCTCTGGTCGCCTCCTGTCCCTGCCCATTCGGACCCTCGGGGGCGGCACGAGAAGCCTCACACAGCTGACCCCCGGCCCCTGCCTTGTGCTTTGCAAGGCCTCAGAGCCCTGAGATAATCAAATGGACAAACTGGTTCAAAAGTCGGTATTTTCTGAGGGTCCTTCTCGGCGCCAAGCCCAGGTTCTGGATTTTCTCATGGCACCAAGAGGGGTTCTGGGAAGTGAGACCACACGACGTACCACCCAATGCCCTGGAGAATGGAAATGCCCTATTAGTGCATGGAGTTAGGACTATCTTTGGCATCGAGGAGAGATGCTTATGCATTTTTTTAGGACTTGGGGGCATGGGGAGGAGGAGAGAGAAGACAGAGCAGCTTCTTAAACAGGATTTTAAAAAATGGATGTACAGACCCAGCTGGTATGGCTCATTGCAGAGAGTGCCAGCCCGAGGACTGAAGGGCCCCGCATTCAATTCAGGTCAAGAGCACATACCTCGGTTGCAGGCCCTGATCAGGGCGCAAGTGGGAGGCACCTCAATATTTCTCTCCCCCCGCTGCCCCTTCCACCCTCTCTGAAAATCAATGGGAAAATATCCTCGGGTGAGGATTAATAACAACCAAAAAGGATGAGCAAAGGGGCTGAGTGAATGAGTGCTCCGGCATTGCACTCTCTGTGAGAAATGGAAACTCTCGCTCTCTAACTGGACCCGTCCAGGGCTCCACTGGGGAGCGGGACACCCCATGCTCGGCGGGGTGGGGGGCGCAGTAATGTGCGCACAGGGTTGGCTGGCCTGAGCTCCAGGCAGCAGGCACTGTGATTATGATTATAAGTGGCATGTGTGTGGTAAGCGGGCCTTCTGAGCACATTCCCGCGCAGTTCTGTTTGATGGGAAGCAGATAAGGCAGCGCGGCAGCCCACCCCCTGGAACAGCACACTGGCTGAGCAAGAACAAAGACCGTCAAGGCAGGAGGATGTTTGCCCTGGTTGCCCGCCCGCCTGCACACAGGAAGCTGGCGGCCTGCGCCCACGAGGTCCCCGCCTCGCCCTTACCCCACAGCGGCACGGCCTAAGTGGTGCTCTTGTCCTTATTTTTTTTTTCTTGAATGGGGCAAGCCTCTTCCGAGACACTTTTTTTCATTTCCATCCCGTTTTGCTTCGATGAGAGGGAGCCATGTCTGTTGGGGTGGGTCAGAGGGGAAGTGAGGCCGGTGAGGTGAGCAGGTGAGCAGCTGCCCGTCTTCCTCTTACCTGACGCACAACCTCTGCAGATGTCACCTTGCACAAGTGCCTGGGAAGGGCAGCGTCACCCATGGGGAATGCCAGCCGGCGACCCGCGCCAGGCAGCTGGGCCAAGGCCTGGGGCTGAGATCTGGAAGAAGTGCGAGGTGGCAGGCTGCTGAGCTGGGCTGCCCGGCACAGCACAAGGATTGCAAAACGACCACAGGGCCCTGTCCCTGGGGGTAGGACTCATGGACACCAGAAAGGGTCAGAGAAGCCGGCTCCTATGGACAGAGGACAGGGGCCAGCCTCTAGAAAACCGGGGGGCTGACAATGGCCACTGAGCGCAGGAAGGGGAGGGGAGATGTCTGCGGAAGCAGCAGGCAGGATGTGCAGGTCCCATGCTGCAGCTCTGTAGCCACTGGGTCTCTCCCATCTCCTGTTGGTGCGATTTCAATGCTTGGTCCCAGGCAGCAGTCTCCAGAGGAACAGAGCCGTCCGTACGTGTTCAGGCACTGGCTGCGCGCCTGTTGGGGGTGGCAAGTGTGAGATGCACACCGGCTGGAGGTTCACTCTTGAACAGGGATCTCTTCTCCTCTGGGAACCCTCCTTTTTTTTTCTTTCTTTTTCCTGAAGGCCTTCACCTGATTGGAGGAGGCCCACCCACACAGTCCCCTGTGATCTCCTTCCCTTAAGGTCACTTAAAGTTCGACGTGAGTCACAGGATACAAAACACCTTCACGGTAACATCGGATTCGTGTTTGCTAAACACTGGGTACTAGGCCACCTCAGGCTCACCCACGAGAGGCTCCAAAGCCAGGTCAGAGCTAAGGTCTACGTTCAAATGACAGCTCATTGGAGGAGGGGCTACAGGCACCTCTCCATTGCCAGCCCTCACAGGAGCTGCCAGACCGAGTGGGAGCCAGTAATGCCTCTTGAGCCGGACTGAGTGAAACTGAGAAAATTAGCTCAGCATCCGGGAAACCTGGGCTGGAGCATCCAATGACCTGGATTCCAGTTCCAGCTCCACCGGTAGCTGCTGGTGGTCCTCCAGGCAGGTCGTGCTTCCTCTCTCGGCCTCAGTAGGATAGAAAGAAGCTGAACAAAATGCTCTCGAACCATTATCACTTTGGGGTGCACGTGTGTGTGTGTGTGTGTGCAGGGGTGGGGAGTATATATTAGAATGCTTATTGCAATCTTTAGTGTAACCGTGAAAAACTATATTAAAAAACCCCCAAAATGATTCAGTAGGTTATTAGACTAGTATACCCAGGGTATGGAATATCATGCAGTGGTTTAAAACGCATGAGGGACCCGCAGGGAGGATGACAGGACAGTGCATATACTATGAGCCAAATCTTTGCTTGCTAAGGTCTACATTTGTGTGTATACATGTAGGTGTCCCCAAAAAATGTATACACACTTTAACAAACTGATAGTTATTAAATGAAATGTATTTTCATAAACACTGCCTTTATAATTATTCAAAGTGTGTGTGTATACATTTGGGGGGGGGGGACACCCTGTATGTGTGCGTACAAAATCACCTAGAAAGGAAGACTAGAAGGAAGTGTGCGAGATGGAGGTTGGTGGCACAGGACAGACTAAACCATTCAACCTACTGACACTTGAATTGTTTTCTTGAATTGTAGTCACGTGACACCTGCACACTTTTATTAATGAGGAAGAAAAGCCACAGTGACCGCAAAAGGAAAAATGAAAGCCACTGGGTAGCCTCTGGCTAGTTCCTGTGAGGAGCTCCGTGCTGTCCCCTCTGCTCCCCGAGTGGCCCCCGGGGGAGGCTCTCCAAAGCTTAGCTGACTTCTCAGGAATGTGAAAGCAAAAGTGAATGCCATCACCATGTTTCAATCCTCCCGTCTAACTTTCCCTATGGTGTCAGCCAGGGTCCCGGCAGGAAGGACGGATGACACACTCAGATTAGGTCATTTGAGGCCTGTTAGTAAAGGGATTGTTTTACAAGGTGTGCGCAGGTTCAGGGAACGCAGGGGAGAGAGTGCCATCCACAGGGCTCACCAGCTGCCCTTGAAAGAACAGAGGGAAGAATGGGAGTGGGGGCAGGGAATACCCCAGCTTCCCTCTCCTCCTCCTCCTCCTCGCCAGTCTCCCTCTAAAATTCAGTGAGAGGGGAGTCTTTTCATATAGCCCATAGGTTAGTCTCCTGGGCACTGAGCAGGTGGGGCAGGGTGTGGAGGAGCTAATACACACACACACACATGCGTGTGCACACACAGTTTTCCATTCTAATGAGGGATGACATGCCTGATCGCAATTACATGTTCAGGTCCAGCACCACCCATCCATTTGGACACGCATGTCTCTATCGGTCTGTGTGCCACTTGCATCTCTACCACTAACCGCTTCGGTGCCCATGGGCACCGTCCCAGCCCAGCCCCCTGATTTCCTGATCTGAAGATGAGGGAATTAGAGGGTCCTGATGATTTCCTAGGTCCCTTCCAGCTCTAACTTCCATGACTGCGCCTCGAGACCTCCTCATGGTTGGTCACCGGCGGTGAGCACAGTGGGCCGGCTCAGCGGAAGCAGGAAAAGAGCCGACAGTGGCAGGTCGTGGGCCTGCAGGGATCTCTGTGCAGCTGCTGCCTCTTCTGTGTGGCCTGACAAGGTAACACACTTTTACAAAGTGGGCCAGCCCTTCGCCCTTCTGCCTGGGCTCCCAGCAGAATGGCTCAAGGACGACAAGTGGAATCCACACGGTGGGACCCACAGGCAGTTATAACTGACTCAGTATCCCTTCCAGGTAAGGGTCGGTGGTCGGGGAAGGGACAGTTAAGAGGTAGAGACGCTCCCCTAGCCCAGCACCCCTTCCCCTCTGTGCCCTGCTCAGCCTCAACCCTCTGAGTCAACAGAAAGACAGTTCCATGTCGAAGGGGAAGGGAGGTGGCCAAACACCTTTCATTCCTCAACCAAAGACTCACAGGTGAGGAATGTGATGCGCAAGGCATGCTTCATGGGGCCCCCCAGACCCCACACGGGAGGATGGTCTTGTGTAGAAGTGACCCATGGAGGGTTGGCCCGGCCCCTCTACGGCCTCAGGCTCAGAGCTCTCCTCTTGCACAAAGCTAGGCATCCCTTTGAAATCCCAGCGTGTCTGCTTTGCCTCCGGAGCTTGAGGGCTCTGGGCAGTGACCTTGGACCAAGAGCACACCAAAGCTGAGACACAGCGGCTTCAAGAGAAGGCAGAGCCCAGTTGTGTGGCTAGAACAGCGGTTCTCAACCTGTGGGCCGCGACCCCTTTGGGGGTCAAATGACCCTTTCACAGGGGTCGCCTAAATACATCCTGCATATCCGATATTTGCATTACGATTCATAACAGTAGCAACATGACAGTTATGAAGTAGCAACGGAAATAATTTTATGGTTGGGAGTCACCACAACATGAGGAACAGTATCAAAGGGCCGCGCGCGGCATTAGGAAGGTTGAGAACCACTGCTCCAGAAGAAGCTGTAGATGTGCCTACACTGCGTTGCAATCAATCCCTTCCCACCAACTTCCCTGCAGACTTTCGGACTCGAGAGACCATGAGCTCCCTGAAAGGGAAGAATCCTCTGTGCACTTCCTTCTAAAGTCTTAGAGCTGCACCTCAACCAGGTAGGCGGGCATCACAATGAGAAATGGGAGGCAGCCAATCTGCTGAAGAAACTGATACTGAATAAGGAAACACGTCTTATCAGCAAGGGACTCTGGCCGATGAGATCGCCCCCCCAGCCATGCGGGCATCGCAAGAGGCTGAGTCACCAGGGTATGGCCTGTGCCAAGATGAGATGCTTGGTTATCAATCTCCCGGGTAGCAGAGCTGAGAAAGGAAAGCGAGAGAGGCCTGAGTCATCCCTGCTCTGCCCTTGCTTGATTTCGGGCCTGTGAATTCTCAGCATCAACTACTCAGAACCAGAGAGGGGAGACTGTTCTCTGCTCTGTGGACTTCATAAGAGAGACAGGAGAGAGTCAACAGTCATCGCTCATGAAGAGAAAGGCCAAACACTGCTCCGAGGCCTCCACAGAGCTCACTGTAGTTTATTGTCATAATTTTAAAAAATCTGTATTGTTAATGACTTCAGAGAGTGAAGGAGAGGGGGAGAGAGAAACATCACTGATGAGAGAGAATCACTGATCAGCTGCCACCTGCATGCCCCACACTGGGGATCAAGCCCACAACCCAGGCATGGGTCCTGGACTGAAATTGAACCGTGACCTCCTGGTTTGCAGGTCGACACTCAACCACTGAGCCACGCTGGTTGTGCTAGCTTCACAATGTTGATGCCCTGGTGAAGATGTGGAAATGGAGAAAAAGGGAAATAGAATATGTTTCCCAGGATCGCCGCTGACTTGCGGGGTTCACATTCAAACTGGGGTCTCTCTCAGTTTGGAGCTCTAGCCTCAGCATCCTGTGGGCTCAGAAGATCTGACTTCCATTTGAGTTTTATGGCCATGGAGATCCCCAAATGGTAGTCACTTGGTATGTCTCTGTTGTGTGAGCCGTCCCACTCTCCCAGGGCTGGGTCTGTGTCCAACCCCAACCCCCCACTCCCCTCTCCCACTCCTGACTCAATGCAAGGCGGTCTCACCAACGGAAAGGAATGGAGAGACTCGCCCCCACCCCCTATGAGTGCCTGATTGCATTTTTGCCACCACCAAGGCTGGAAGATTGCACTACCACCACTCAGTGCTCCAAGCTGGGCTCCAAGGTGCCCTGAAGCAAGAGGGCAAGTGTCTGGCCTTGGAGCAGCTCCGGTTGGGAACAAAAGACAACTCGGCGGCAACCTGTGCAGGTGAATGGCCAACACCCTGTTCATTAGCTGCTGGAGGTCCTGAGGAGGTCAGTGTAGACCAATGATGCAGACAGAGCGGGCTGCCAGCCCCCTAATTTCAGGGCACCCCACTCCCTTCCCCCAGCCCCTGAAAGTGGATGAGACTCCAACGAAAAGAGGTGGGAGACCCTGAGATGACCTGCAGAATGGAGTTAGAAGGAAATCGTGTTGTATTTCTTGCGTTTCTGAGTTTACAAATGAAGGTTCAACCCCACTCTCTGAGCCAGGCACCCCTTCAGGAGAGACTCCCTCTTTCCTTTGCTCATAGTGAGCGTTCACACCCTCCCCTCCTCACCCCACCCCGTGGCACCTGCCACAGTGTCCTGGCCACCCAGGAAGACACCTGTGTACCACCGTGTGCTGCCTACGTGCTGGGGCTGCACCGTGAGGCGTGGGTCTCGGGATCTTGAACTTCAACGTGGCCCCTGAAAGGACAGCAGATCCGGGGACAAGCCTGTGCCAGCCTGACCCTCAGGCAAAGGGAAACGCCAGGACGGGTGGAGGGCAGGCCTAGGAAGGGA
Organism: Murina feae; assembly: GCA_004026665.1. Taxonomy (NCBI): domain Eukaryota; kingdom Metazoa; phylum Chordata; class Mammalia; order Chiroptera; family Vespertilionidae; genus Murina; species Murina feae. Next base: position 46,945 of record PVJC01004608.1, on the reverse strand, counting down.
CAATCTCCACACCCCCACACACCCCCCACACCCCACACACCCCCATCCCCGTCTCTGGGAACACGGTATCTGAGGTTTGCTTAGCCACCCAGGGTGCTGTGCTCAACCAGACCAGATAACCATTCCGGTTTGGCAGGCCCCCCTGGTCCCCTGGCGTGCTTCGGCCCACCTGATAGCTGTGTTTTCCTTTTCCTCTGGGATTCCCTGGGGCTGCGGTTCCTCCCTCCCCACCCCACCTCAACCCTGGCTTATACAGCAGCCTGAGGGGAGGGGCAGCCAGCGTTTCCCAACCCCACCAGAGGCAAGTGACAGGATGCCCCCAAGCTGCTTGTGGGCACTGAGATTTCTCAGGGCTTCACTCCGATGACCCCTCCTGCCCAAGCCAGTGTCCTCCCCTTTCTTTCTGCAGTCTCTCCCTCATATTCTCTCTCTCTCTCTCTCTCTCTCTCTCTCTCTCTCTCTCTCTCTCTTTCTCTCTCGCAAATACACGCCCCCATTCCATCTGAGCATCTGCTTCCTGGGGAACCCACCAGACACTTGGGGGGCACACAAACCAGAGCAATTACAGGGAGTGACGGTGCTGCGGAGAGAGAACAGGGGATGTGACAGAGCCTGACTGGGCAGGAGGGACAACTCTGGCTAGATGTCAGGTGTGCCCACTTCCTCTGAGAGGTGACAAGACAGCTGAGGCATGAAGGAGGAGGAGGAGTGAGCTGTGCTCAGCCCTTCAGGGACCAGGTGCCAGGCAGTGAGGGAGGGAAGAGCATGTGATAGGGAAAGGAAGGGGTGACTGTGGCCAGACCCCAGCCTTGAGTGACAGGAGAGCTCCAGGCAGTGAGCCCCGAGGCTGACAGTGCCTGGTGCCCCACCATGGAGTCCAGTGTCCCTTCTATGGGAGTAGGAGGATGGCGTCCCATCCACAGCACCGTCTCAGGGACTAGCCCACATGTGTCCTAACAATAAGCCACGGCAATAACTGGTCATCACCACACTTTTCAGGGCAGATGCGCAAGATGTGCTGACCCCGTTGGAGATGGTGACCTAAATGAGACAGGCTCGGGGTGATGGCCAATTCGGGCCACTCGGAAAAGCAGACTGGGACGCAAGGTGGTGAAAGCGACATTGCCACGTTACCTGCTCTAATTCGTCTTAAAGTGTGAGTCACTCGCATAGCAAGTCACTTGTTCCTCTCCTCACGAGTGGTGGTGACACACTCACATGTCACTACTCCCCAGATCAGAGCGACTTGCCCGGAGCTGGGGTGGGAGAGGGACGAGGGACTCTCTGAGACGCGCCACAGCCCCTCATCCCACCTGGCCCCTGGCTGTCGGGAGGAATTCCAGAGAGCCTTTCCCTAAATCAGGGTTCACAAGCGGAGGCCCTTCTGTCTGCCAGGGCACATTTGGCGATGTCTGGGCACAGTTTTTTTTCTTTTTATCTTCATTGTTGAAAGTATTACAAACGTCTGCTTTGCGTTTCTTTGTTATTTTTTTCCCCATTGACCCCTCCTCCCCACATCAGCCCCTCCCAAGCCTTTGCATTCTATTGTCTGTGTCCATGGCCAATGCATATCTATGATAATAAAAGCATAATATGCAAATTGATCGAATGGCTGAACAGTAGAACAACCATCCGGATCACCACACTATGACACCACTGGCACTAAGCCAGCCAAGGCGGGTGCGACGCGATTGGTCGGGGGCCTGGCCATCACCCCATGATCACCCTGCAGAGGGAGGCCTACGCCACCAATCGGTGGGCTGTGGCAGGTGGGTGGGGCCTCCCTCTGCAGGGTGCGATCTATCACCCCAAAGAGGGAGGCTCAGGCTACCCCGCAGTGGTGCTGTGGCAGGTAGCCTGGGTCTCCCTTTGTGGGAGGGATCCATTGAGGAGCCCCAGCTGGGTGGGCAGGGCCTACCTCTTTGGGGCAATCCATCGCGGGGCTCCCAGACTGGGAGAGGGCACGGGCTGGGCTGAGGGACCCACCCTGCCCCCCCACCACCACCAAGTGCACTAATTTCGTGCACCGGGCCTCTAGTATGCATGTAAGTCTGGGCACATTTTCAGTGTCATGGGGGTGTGGGGTGCTACTTGCAGCTCATAGGCAGAGGCTGGGGGTGCTGCTAACCACCCTGTATGCACAGGACACCCCAAACCCAGGCCTGCTTTTAGGCAGGTGCCTCTCGATGAGAGTGAGCCTCAAAGAGCTTGCTCCACACGACCACCAGGCTTCCTCCGTGTAAGTCCACGATCGCACGCACAGCATCAGAGTCTGTCCTGTCCTGTTTATTGTAGTTACAACACCAAGAGAGAGCTCCTTCAACAAGAGTGCTTGCACCTTTAAGACCTCAGACTGTCCCTCTCGGGCAATCTCCTAAGACTAGGGTACAGACCCAGCCAGAGAGAGGGGATGACCCTCCACCCCCAGGGAGGTCCTCTCCAGACGATCATAATGTCAAATGTGGCAGAGAGCCGCATTTTAATTAATTTTCATCCCTTTCAGGATCACGGTTATTATTTTTAAAATGCCGAAATACCAAACACATGTTGCAAGCACACAGCCAGCTGTGGCCCTGGAGACCCGGGGACGTGTCAAGTCATATGTCCTCAGGGTAGTGGGAAATCAGCCCCCTCATGTCCTCTGGGACCCCAACACCCTTCTCCTAGGCCTGCTTTCTCTCTGCCACCAGCTGAGCTCCCACCCAGTCATGCTTCTCTCTTCCCACCCAAGCCCAAGGCTCCCCCGCCCTCTCTGCAGAAACTGAGAGGGGGCGAGGTGTCAGGCCTCGGGAAATCCCGGTTTAATTACTTTATTGTGAAAGGGGGGGGGGTGGCAGAGAAAAGGTGAGTTCTCCCATTTTGGAAGAATGCTTCACTATCTGCCTTCGAGTGTGAAACACCTCCGGCTGCAGGCCTCCTGAGTTAGTATGTGAGATGCTCCAGCGCCTGGGCATTCGCTCCCTATACCCCCGCTCTCGCCCGCCTACCCTGCGGGTCCCCGTGCCCCACAGCTCCTTCGAAGGCTCTTGCCCTGAAAATACTCCCCAAGAAGATTGCTCCCAGAGGACCTTGGTTCCAGGTCCGCCAAGCAAGAACCACTCCTCCTGCACCCTTGGTCTCCTGCCCGGAACTTCCAGTTCCCGGGTGCCCCTTAGCTCAGCAAATGGCGTGAGCCCACCTCAGAGGCGAGGAAGTTCCTTCTGAGCTAGAACAGAACTAGAGGCACCTGCCCTGGGCAGCGCGGGTGACTGACAGGTGAGTCTGCCCAGCTCCGCCTACCTAACATCGTCTCCGCTTGGACACGGCCGAGCAGGTGCCCAGCAATGAGCCAAGTGAAACCTAGAGAGATGACCTGGCTTTTCCAAGGACGCACGGCACTGATGAGGCAGGGTCATGGGTGCTGGGGGAGGGAACAAGAGGCGCTCGCCCTCAGCCACACCCCATCTCCCAATATCTGTGTGGGATCTGTCCCAGGAATGAATGATCCCCACCCTCTTCTAACAGAACCCTTCACAGATCTTCCCTCCAAACCCCAGGGCTCTCGGGGCCCCTGGATCACAGGGCACCGTCTGATCCTTGTGTCCCAGACGGTGGCCTCCATCCTCACAAGGTGTCTGCCTTCAGGTTCACCGGGGTTCAGGGTTGGTCCTTCCCCAGCTCTCAGACCGTCCTTCTGCTGCTGAGTCCTCCCCAGGGAACAGGGGCCACTTGTTCTAGCCCCTTCCTCTCCACCACCACCCTCCCCTACAGTCACCACTGCCCCCCATTCAAGGTCACTGAAAGGCAGGCCAGGCCTCAACTCCATCATCTATTAAAAAAAACACACACAAAACAACCAAAACCTTGTTTCCTTCTCATCTGGGGAGAACTCGATTGGACTAACCTTTCATTTGGGGAGTTTCTTGGGAACAGCCCTGTAGAAGAAAACCAAAACCTAACACTGACTGGCACTATCCTATGTTGTGTGATTAACTCACTCAGCCCTCTCAACAACTCTATAACACAGGTACTTTCTTATGCCCATTTTACAGATTAAGAAACTGAGCCACAGAGTCAAGTCAAGTAACTTGCTTGAGATCACATAACTAGCCAGTGGAGGAAACTATGAACAGATCATTAAAAAAAACTAGAGAGGGCAGTCAGAAAGAGGGAGAATTATAATTGCTCATACAGGAGCCATTTCCCCAGGAATATTTCCAGGGGAATAAAGCCCCCTTTTCATTCTCTTAAGTGTCCTTGAGTTGGGAGAACAAAGCAATATCTCCATCTAGCACATAGACTTGTTAGTATATGGCCACCATTAGTACATAACCATCATCATAATAATCATATCACCAGAGGATATTTTTCCATTGATTTTTAGAGAGCGGAAGGGAGGGCGAGAGACAGAGAGAGAAACATCAATGTGAAGAGACACATTGATTGACTGCCTCCCACACACACCCCGACCAGGGCTGGGTATCGAGCCTGCAACTGAAGTACGTGCCTTCAGTCCACAACTGATGCTCTATCCAGTGAGCCAAACCAGCTAGGGTGTAACGATCCTATCCTGATGATCTCTTCCACCGGGCGATTAACACTAGCTGATGGAACAAAACACTCCCCAAATCTCAGTGGTTTCAGACAAGAAAGATGTGCTTTTCATTCCTGTCACCATACCGGCGAATGTTCGATAGGGAGCCTTCCAAGTGGGGTCCCAGGGTCCAGGGACCCTTTGATGCGCAGGTCGGACTCTGCCAGACTCAGGACCAGTGGAGGAGAGGCGCAAGCACACAGCATCCGGAGGACATTTCACAGGGCACTGCAAATAAAGTGGACCGGCTCCACCCATATTCCATCCTCAGAAGCTAGTGGGAGGCCAGCTACAAGAGAGCCTGGCCACTGTCGGCTTCCGGGAGCCTAGGAAGAGATGAGGGGATGGGGTGCACCTAGCGGATCTCTACTGTCCCAGTTATTCCACTTCAACATCTTCAACTGTGTCCCCATGGCATGCCCCCAATGGTCCATCTTTTTCTCTCCAAATGTGATGCCCAGGATTAAACATGCTCCTCAGGATGCTCGGGCCAGAGGAGCCTGTAGCATCACCTCCCCGGATCTGGATACCATATGGCTATGAAAGCGGCCTACAAGGATTTAGCGTTTTTTAGCAACGGTCACACGGTTGGATCCAATTAGGCTTGTGGTCCACTGGAACCCCCAGCTCCCTTTCATGTGAACTGCTGCCAACGGAGGGCTCTCTAATCTGGTTCTTGTGCTTCTGAGTTTGAAACCACATGAAATTGAACAGCCACAGTTGAAAATCTTCCATCGTGTTGGGTTTGGCTGAGCTCTTGGGTCTATGGAGACGATCAGAGATCCTCATGTTTGCATCCATCCTCCCTGCTTTGCTCCCAGCCTAGCTTCATCTTTAGACTTCCCTGATCTCTAGTCAGGTCACTGATAAAAATTCAGACGAGGATGGGGGGGCCTGGAGCACCACTACGGCTTGCAGTGAGTCTTCGATGGATACTTGTGTTTGCCGTCTAAACCCTCTGGGAATCTGCCGTACAAGACGGTTCCCCAGCTCACTTTTACTCGTTTAACCAGACAACAAAGTCCAACAAAACCTCATTCATTTGGAGCGTGCTCTTTGAAAGCATCTCATTTCCCCCGATATATCATCCTTATTGAATTCAATATGCTCTAAGCCCTAACTATTCCGTGGTCACGGCGACTTATCTGAAGCCACACAGCTTATTACTAACAGAATCCAAGCCTGAATTTAGGTGTCCTGGGTCCCCGTGCTTCCTACACCACCAGGAATGCCATGGGCACGTGGTCAACCAAGAGAAAACCAAGCCACACAGTCCCGAAGCAGAACCCACTGCTCACAGTGGCACCACGTGGCTGTTGGGACCTCCTCTGGTGAAATGCCCGCATACCTTCCAGCTTGAAGCTTCCCCATCAGTCCACTCCTTTGCCCTTCCAATTGGAAAGACAAGCGCGATGGCTGCCCGACAGCATGCTGGGTAAACCACCTGGACTCATCCAGGTGTGACTCATGTCATGAGTGTGGGCATCATGTGCTTGAGGAAGGCCTTCCAGGACATCACCCATCAAGGTCCACCTCCACACAGCTCCCAAGGTCAAACTCGGGAGGAGGGCTGGTCTGAATCAGTGAAAACCCTCAGCCACGGAAAGCTGCCAGAGACGGACTGATGCTGGCGCGGTTCCCAACGGCACAGCAGCTCGGCAGAGAAGGCGGGGCCAAGATGAGCTTCTTCGGGGTCTGATAAGAGTCCTCCCTAATTTACACACTAATTGTTTCCCAGTGGATGTTTCTAAGGCCCCGAAAAGCCTGTTCCCTCAAGGAAACCCCAAGCCGCCCCCATCGCCACCAAATATCGTTTCTACCATTAGTTCCCTGGGCTAACCATTTTTCTCATAGGGAATTTATGGGTAAACCTAAGACATGGTGACATTATTCTGAGTTCTGAGTAAGGGAAGTCTCTGATAATTACTGTGTTGTGTGTGTGTGTGTGTGTGTGTGTGTGTGTGTTCAGGATCTTACTAGAGAATAAGAGAAAATGATCCAAATTGGGTGGGGGTTTTTTTCGAACTCTAGAATCATGTGTCTTTTGTGTACGCGGCCTTCTGCGCCAGCATGTGGAAGTGGGTAGCTTTCTAGGTAGGAGTCATGCACTGGCTCTGTGTGCTCCTGTATCACCTCAGTCCATTGTCCCAACAACTATATGAAACAGGAAGGAGCGAGTGGGTCCCATTTACAGATGGAAAGAGTGAGGCTTTGAGAGACCTACAGTGAGTGACACTCAGCTTTCTCCAAAGCCAGGAATCAAACTCAGGCCTGTGACTCTGGCAGACGTGGCTTTCTGAAGGCTACCCAGCACAAGGGCTGAAGCTGCGGGCTTTTCACAGGCCCAGGAAAACATTGAAACCTTATACAAAAAAAAAAAAAAAAGTATGGGCCCCAAAACAGAAAGAGCTACAAATCCTATTTTTACCAAATGCTATTTAAATATCTACAAAATCGCAATGGTAACTGGCCAATGGTAACGTAAGTTAATTCCCAAATAGTTATTAAGGAATATCGTAAAGTTTATATCACAAGAATAAATCGTTTTTCTCAGATCTCAAAGTTATAAAACATGATTTTCTTTCCCCCCATAAAATTATATTTAATGTAGGGTGTAACATTGTAACGTTTTTGATAACATCGAGGGTGGGGCCTCCAAAAGTAAGAAAGCTTAGGGGCCGTGAATTTTAGGGCCTTGCCTTACGATTCCACCACGACACTACACTGCGCATCCAAGTCCCTGTTCTCGGTCCCGAAGAGGAAACCTACGCCTGCTGTGTTTGTAATTTTACATGCATTTACTCCTCCACTTCTTCTACAGGGTCCGCCCAAGCTGACTGTATAAAATGATATTTCTTTATAAATAGTTGACAGTAACATGAAGGCTCTGGGCTAAGTCAGAGTGCCCCAGGGGACATGGGAGTGCTGGCTCGCATGCGGTATTTCATGATGACTGGGAGGGCTCCATCGTGGTTCAACAGTAACCTGGCCCAGAGCAAAGGCATCATTTCGCCCCTGGGGGCACGGACCAGGCTTTTTCCAGGAGGAGCTGGGCGCGTCGATGGCACGGCAAGTCCGCCAAACTCCAAGCCCACCGACCTTCTGCAGGAAACCCACATGCGATGGCCCTGTTTCCCAGGGGGCGGTGTCGTGACCGGGTGTCCTGGGCACGGCACAGCTGCCTCTCCTGAGGCCTTTGTCTCCATTGGGAGCCAAAACGAACTTCTGGATTTCGAGAAAGTTCCAGGGAACCCAGCTAAAGGAGGAGGTTGGGGGGTGTGGGTGGGGTCAGGGCTGAGCTCACCTGAGCCCTGAGAACCACCACCTGAAACAAATACCAATAGCACCTGATATTTTCAGAGTATTTTTTTTGAAGATACTTTCGAAGCTATGTTGTATGACATACCATCGAACCCATTCTGTTTGGGGTTGTGTGTGTTTTTTGTTGTTCTTGCTGTTGTGAATGCTCTCACCTGAGGACATTTTTTCCTCATTGATTTTTAGAGAGAGTGGGAGGGGGAGGGAGAGAGAGAAACATCAATGTGAGAGAGACACATTGATTGGTTGCCTCTCCAATGTGCCAGGGCCGGGGATGGAACCTGCAACCCAGGCACGTGCCCTTGATCAGGACAGGAATCGAACCCTTTGGGGCGTGGGCTGATGCTCCAACCATTGAGCACACTGGCCACGGGCATCAGGCCCATTCTGGAAGCCCACGAGGCAGAAGACTTGAGCTGCCATAAATAGAGGAGGCATTAAGGGACTTCCCCAAAGCCACCCAGCGATGCAGCGGCAAAGCTCTCACTAGCCCAGGCCTCTAATGAAGAATGCTTTTCCAACCCCTGCCAATGGCTCTCCCACACGCGGCCTGAGCCTCCCACAAGCATGACCAGCTCACATCCTCCACGTCGGGATACAAAAAGCCCGAGACACAGGCCCGCTGGCAGGGGCCTCGAGTTACCCAGGTTCTCACTCCAAAACAGTGTCTGTGCATCTAAGACGGGAACCTGAGCTGCGCTTCTCATGTTTGCCCTTTGCAGGAGACCAGGAGCCTGACTCACGGCTGGGAAGGTGCGGCCATCCCTCCTGCCACCCACAGTGGGCCTGCTGTCCCGAGCTTGTGGGCACAGCAGCTCGAGGGCTGGCTGGACCAAGCCCCGTTGTCCACGCTTTTGAAACTGGTCCCCGTGGCTTCTGACCCTGTGTCTGCTTCTCAGGTAGGAGCAGCCAGCAGCATTTCTGCCCACCTCCTGCTGCCTGTCTCAGGTGAGTCACCCAGACACTGACACTCACCCACACAGGCCTCTGCCTGCTAGGAGGTGAGCTCCCCGAGGACATCTCTGAAACCCTTGTCGTGTCCCCTGTGAGCACCTATCCCCTGACCCCTCCCATGTATCCACTCCACAGGCATTTCTGGAGCTCCCCACCCCGCTCCCCGAGGCAAGGCCTGTATCAGGCACAGGGACAGTCGGCACCTTCAAGGAGCTCAGCGCCGAGTGGGCAAGATGGACAAGGCAACAATTGCTATTCAAAATGATTCATACAATGGGAGAGACGGGAAAACATGTTTAGCACACATGTAACTCCAGAGGGCTCCCTGGAGGAGGCATGTAGGCATGGAAGCATAAAACCTGATCAGATTCCAACTGGGGTTCTGTTGAGTCCATCTGGGCCAGCCCAACCAGACAGAAACTCTTACCCAAGTTTATGCCAGCAGGTACCATCTCCTGGGACTAAGAGTCTCCAGGAACCTCCTCCCTTCCCCCCCCCAACCCCCGCCACCCTACAATGTCGGTAGCTGGGCCATCTCCTCTCCCTGGTTCGTGTCAGAATTTCCCGAGAACCAGGAAGCTGAGGCAGCCGGGAATGTTCTCCATGAAGGCAGGTGAAGCCATGAAGTGGGGCTGCTCAGGACAGAGTGGCCGTTGGGGGTCAGGGGGATGGGGGCCAGCAGATAAGCCACCAAAAGGGCAGCTCTCCAGGCCCCCCGACGGCGAGATGCCGATGTGGCCTGGCTGCCTTCCCAGAGGATGAGACAGGCACAGACTCGAGGCCAGCAGCGTGTTATTCCAGACGCCGGGCTCCTCTCCACAATCGCGCTGGAGCTCCACTGGGCCCGCGGTCTGCACACAGCGAGGAGGCCACCTCCCCGCCGGCCGCCGGCAGCGTGAAACCAGCAGCTCCGAGTTTCATTTCAGCTCCGTCCTGTGACTAACTGCAGGCTGGGGAGCATTTGGGCCCAGCCGGCTGGCTCCTTCCGAGGCCCCGAGGCAGACGCAGCCTGGCCGCTGGGCTCCGGGGGGGTCTCAAGGAAAGGGGTCTGACAGAGGAGGGGCCGTGATAACCACATGGATGGATGCGCACACAGAATTGCTTGGGGACGGAGGGAAAGACAGAGAACCATTTGCTCTTTGCTTGTTACACACGCTGAGCCCTGCACCAGCGCTTTACACACATTATTTCCAATCATCTGAGCCATACTGAAAAGTGTGCTTTGTCTTCAGAGACAGCTGAAGAAACTGAGGCACAGAGAGGCTGAGTAACCTGCCCACGGTCACCCAGTCCAGGACAGTGCTGTCAGTGCTGTCAGCCGCTCGCTGTATAGTCGCCTGAATGAAAGTACCTCTTCCATCTCACCCCAACGCTCTTGCTTGGAAAAGCTTCTCAAATTGTCCTAAGGGCAGAGGAGTGGGGAGGACAGGAAGGGGGAGGCCAGGAGCTGGGTCAGGGTTCAGCAATGCAGTCCTGTGTGCACCTGTCCCCTCACCCCTGGGGAATGCCATGTGCCACGCCTGGGGTGAGTGGGAGGATGCTGATGGTGAGACCCTTGAACCCAAAGGAAGCGGCACCTCCTCCGTGGGCCCCCCTAGGCATCCGGTCTGTGCCCACTGGCCACTCCTGCTCCCTCCCTCCAGTGACCCAGAGAGGACCCTGCAGGGCACCGGGCACCCTTGGGCATCCCACGGAAGTTTCTGGCCCCTGGCTCCATCCCCCACACCCTGCCAGCTCCGTGGGGCCAGGCAACACCCTCTCCGCCCGCCCTCGTAGGCGGCTGGGGACGCTGGTGCCTGGCTCTGGGAGGCTCCGGCAGCCCCAGTCACAGGTCACAGCACTCAGCCGTGGGATTACGGGGCTCAGGCGAGGACGGCTTGCATGGCGGGGCCTGCTGGGCTGCAGCAAGGCCGGGGGCCGTGACTCTCCACCCGACCCATGGGGCGCCGGGTAGCCTGAGGGAGCTGTGGACAGGGAACAGGAGCTGAGTCGGCCTCAATCTTTCCTTCCAGCTGCCACGCAGGGCAGGGCCCTCGGGGCTGGAGGTGGCCTCTCCCGGGGAGGAGATGGCTCAGCGTGGGGGAGTGCCTGGACGCGCACCCTGGCCCGGCCTGCAGGGGTGCCGCCTGCCTTGCGGACGGAGTCCCACCCGGGTCGTGCTGAGAGTGATTCACTTGGACAGAGACCTGCAACTGTAGCCTGTAGACACTCCCAGGCTGGGGGCCAGGAAGAAACCGGGTCAGGCCCCTGGAAGCCGGCCACTAGGAAGGAAGGCAAAGAGCCCAAGGCCGGTGGGGTGTCTCCTCCGTGCTGGGCACACTCAGCACACGAGTGGGGGGGAGCGGAGGGGGGGGCTCTACCTGTTTCAAAGATGGACCAAGACAATAAGGACTCTGTGGCGACTGCACAGGCAGCAGGTGGCACAGCTGGGGTTCTAATCCAGGCTCTCCAACCCTCATGCCCACGACTTTCCGTGCAGAGATGTGAGGGCAGCCTCCAGCCACCAACACCCGCCTCTGCACCCCGACCCAGGAGCACAGCAGCACACAGCATGGGGTTCTAGAAGCCACCTCCTCCAAGAGGCAGTGCGCAGGGCAGGGGGAGAGCCCGCTGCCTGAGTTCGAATCCTGGCTCTGCACTTATGAGCTCTGTGACTTCGGGCAAATAGCTTAGCATCGTGGTGGCTTGGTTTCCTCCTGGGCAACACAGGGCCATGGATGGTCCACGTCAGACCTTCGCTAGGAGGGTGAAATGAAACGTCTGGTGTAACACACTGGGGCCAGGGCCTCCAGCTGTGAGGGTTCGGTACATTTCAGCCATTATTATTGTTATTAGTGTCGATATCAACCGGAATCTCAAAGGCCTGGCTCCTGCCACCTGACCTTCCTTCACCCAGACCCTGCTCTAAGCCCGAGCAGGAGCAGGCTTTCCCGCAGGTTGCTGATGGCTTGGGCAGCCCCGCCGAGGGCGCTGAGACAGGCCGGAGGAGGGCTGGGGGGACTGACAACAGTCATCAGTGGACCACACGCTTCATCTCTCCCCCGTCCCCTGCGGATGAGCAGGAGGAGAGGATGCAAATTCCTCCAGCGGGGTTCAGGGGTTCAGGCAAACTTGTTTTTCTTCTTCAAGGGCGAGGAGGCCACACAGACTCGAACACGAGCACCCACACGACCACCCTGAACGTCGCCTTGTCTCCGATGCCACCCCACCTGATGAGCCTGGGGCGGAGCCAGGAGCTCAGAAGTGTGGGAATCAGCCTAGGCTAGGAAGCCAGGGGTGGGCACGGGAACGCACAGAGGGGGATGTCCCACAGGCAAAGATACCCCAACGCTCCGTCCGGCCACTCCTCAGCTCCAGGGCTCTGGCCCTGGAGGAGCCACAACTCAACTTGATCTTCTGCCCTCCTTGCCCCCGCCCCCCCAGGACCCAGGGCCCAGTGCTCACGTGGCCGGGGGAGCTCTCTAAAAGGAATACCAGGTCAAACACAGATCCCTCCAGCAGGTCTCTAGGACGGGGCCTCTCTCCCTCCTGCCCCGGACTACAGTCCACCACATCCAAACTATCTGAGGATGTTGAAAGTCCATTTTATTTATTATTTTTAAAATATATTTTTGTTGATTTCAGGGAGGAAGGGAGAGGGACAAAGAGATAGAAACATCAAGGATGAGAGAGAATCACTGACCAGCTGCCTCCTGCGCGCCCTACACTGGGGATCAAGCCCACAACCCAGGCATGGGCCCTGATGGGGAATCGAACCGTGACCTCTTGGTTCATAGGTCAGCGCTCAACCACTGGGCAACACCGGCCAGGCAAATGTTCATTTTATTCGGAAGACAATACTAGCAATTCTCCCCTCCCCCGTCCGTCTTCCTGGCTGGCCTCACGCCAGAGTGTGTCTCCGCAGGAACTCGGTCCCAGCGTTTCACCCGCTGTCCCTCCAAGGAAGTCTGTCTGTGTCTCTGAGAGCCCCCATGTCGCAGCCTCTTTCCTGCTCCTAAGATGCTCAGGACGCAGTGTCTCAGCGTCCCCTCCACCCTGCACCCTCCAGGCAGAACGCCCAGCCTGGGCCTGGAGCCGGGCGCCCAAGCATTCGTTTGCTCCCGATTCTCAAGGCTCACCTCCTCAACTTCGTTTCCACCCTTCACTGCTCCCCACAGCACCGCAAATAATGCCCCGTTTTATATGGAAAACGCTAAAACAGGATCACACCTTTTAAAAGATATTTCCACCTCGCAGCCTGAAATCCGACTTCACCTCCCTCCCGCCCCCCACAGCCGCCCCGCGGGCCCCCTCCCCACCCGCGCACACACACCCCGTGCGCTACCAGACTTCCCTAAGCCCCTTTAATTGAAAAGGCATGATTTCGGCTAATTGACAGCAGATGGGTCCGGCTGCAAACTGCAAAGGCGCATTTGTTGAACGCAATTTACAGCAGCGAGGCAAAACTTTCTCCGTTTTTATATCTTTCTCTGAGCTCTGAGGCCAAAACAGCTCAGCAGAAACGAGAAGGGGGGGGTAGGGGGAGAAAAAGTAATTAGTGTTTAATTTTTTAACAATTTTTAACTCCCTTTTTAATTGCTTTACATAAACCTGCGCTAGAATTTTACAGCCTTCAAATCTCTGCCTAAGTCTGGCCCTTGTTTCTGGTTTTAATTACAGGGAGGCTTGTCTGGCACATTAAATTAGAAGAAAACACACACACGCACACACACACACACAATTTCAGAAATATTTTGCCGTTGGACTCCCAGCTCAAGAGCTAATATGTCAGCTCCCAGGGATGCAAGCGAGGACCGGGCGCTTCCGCATCACGACGGCATCCACAGAAAACCGTCTCTTAATCTCATCGGGAGTGAAAGGGCGGTTCTAACGGGCACCTCGGTGCTGCTTCCCTGTGTCACGGGCTCCCCAGAAAAGCTGGGCCTGCGCGGACCCAACAGTTTCTAGGCCGGGCCCCGGCTCCTAGGCCCCTGTCTCCGAAGCCCATTTCAGGCAGGACAGACAGACGTCAGAGACAAGTGCTGTGTGGAGGAGAGGGGCCGGGCCCTGCAGCGCAGGGTGGATGGGAGGGAAGGGACTGGGGAGCAGATTCAGGCACGTGAGGAGCGGTAGAACCTGGGCCTGCGCTGACCACTGGGCAGCTGTGCTCGCAATACCCCGTGGCTATTGAAACTTAATGAATGAACATAGTAACGTGTGGCATTCCCTTCCTTCGTGGCACAGGTCAGCTGCTCAACAGCCTCACACGGATGGGGCTGGTGAATGTATTATTCTGCAAAAATACGGGGCATGTCCACCTCCACAGTCAGTTCTGCTGGACTGGGATGCCCATGGGCTTGCTGCTGAGGGTGTGGCCTGTGGCCGGGTGGCACAGGCATGGCCCGGGAGCTGGCTAGACACGCAGGACCTCGGGCCTCACCAGTTAAAGAGCTTGTATGCAGCAACCTGGGACAGACAGGCCTTGGGAACAGCGTCGTAACAAGATCTCGGCAATCGGAACACATGTTCAGGGTCCCGTCCCCGAAGCAGCGGGCTGGGGCCTGGAGCAGAGTCCTGGTCCCTGCGTTCCCCTCGCGATGTGCACTGCGGAGGGGGAGAGCGTTCCCATGGAGGTGAGGAGTGGTGGCCATAAATGTCCTCAGGACCCCCACCCTGCTCCCCGGCTTGTGTTCATTAGTGCCGAGGCCACAGACCCGCCCCCCGCCCCCCCACAGCCCCTGCCCACACCCGCCCTGGGCTCCTCCAGGGCTCCTGCTGGGAGGCGGAGGGCTGCCTGGCACAGCTGGGCGGGCAACTCGGGGGATGGAGCCAGGCCAACACTGGCTCCCCACACACATGGTCATTACCTCCCCCAAACCCAGAAGTTATTACAATTAAAACACGTTGCAGGGGGGCGTGGGGGATGGGGAGGTCCCTTTAGGAAGGAACACTGGGATTAAAAGAAATTAGAGCAGTTGCTGTGGCAACCCAGCCAGGCCTGGGCCTACCCTGTGATTATTTCAATGGGAAGGAGATGGGGGCCTCTGGGGCTGGGACAGTGGGTGCTGGGGAACCATCTTCTGCTACACGGGTATCTATGCCTTTGCCCTCAAGATGGGACACAGCAGCCCGGGAAATTGCCCCGAGGCTGGTCCCTGCTGGCTTCCCTGTTCTCTGTAATTACCACTCAGCCCAGGGACCACGTCCTATATGAGGTTCACACCCCAGGCCACTGCCATTTCTTTTTCTTCTCTTCTTTTTTTTTAAAAAAAAAAATTAAATTATTTATTATTGAAAGTATTACATATGTCTCCTTTTTCCCCCCATTGACCTCTCCCGCCCGCTACCACTCCCCCCCAGCACACTCCCAGGAGGACCCCTGCTCTCATGGTCTCCTGGGCAGAACGGTCTGGCCCTGTTTCCTACTGGCTCCACACCGGCGACCAGGAGACCCGGTGATACCCAACCATCCCTGTCTCTCGGTGGCTTTGAAGCCGCTGGGACAGAAAGCCCAGGTGTGTGCGGCGGGACACCAGAGAGACCAGGAGCGGACACGTATGGGAAGCGGCCATCGCCATGAGCAGGAAGCAGATCTGCGGCTGGGACACCTCCTGGTACCAGCAGAGGACGAGGGTCCCTGCAGAGCTCTGCCTGTGTGTGTCTGTGAGCGCTGAGAGGTGCCTGTGTAAACACGTATGGCCTTAGAGGAAGCCCTCAGTGCCATGCTGGCCTCGCCACGGACTTGGGTGGGGCCTTGGGCCACTCACTCAACATCTCCACCTCACTCCCTGCTCTAAAAACACCAGCTGCCAGTGTCATCACGAGGACTTGAGAAAGTGGACCTCAGACGTCTGGCCCTAAGGTCATCAGTCTTCCCAATTTTTTTTAAAATTTTTTTAGAGAGAGAGAGAGAGAGAGAGAGAGAGAGAGAGAGAGAGAGAGAATAAGAAACATTGATCAGTTGCCTCCTACACACACCCCGACCAGGGTTCAAACCCACAACCCAGTCATGTGCCCTGACCTGGAATTGAACCTGCCACACTTAGGTACACGGGACCCTGTTCCAACCAACAGAGCCACACTGGCTAGGGCTCAGCCAATTTGCTCGAGTCCTAGGGAGTTGGAAGGAGGCAGGACCTTCAGCTTGAAAGTCGGGACAGGCCCCAGCAAACCGGGATGAGTCGGTCACTGCTCCAAGCACAAAGGTGTCGGGGGAACCAGCTATTACTACGTACATGCAGGGGCGTCAGTCCTCTGTAAAATGCTCGGCACGTCATGCATACACGCACACATGTATACATGTATGTATATGAATCTTCCAAACAGACAAACTGGGAGGCGCTCACATTTTGAAGACTCTTCACCTGGCAAGATGATCACATTCAGCCTTCCTCTCTGCAGGAGTGGCCGGCGGGTGGGACATGGGATGGAAAACTCAGAGGCACTAAGCTGAGGGATTAGAAAGCACCCAGAAATCCACTGACATCTGCGATCCTTCCATTTCAGGGGGGGTGGGGGGAAACTCAGCACTTCTGGAAGATTCTCTCACAGCAGCTTCTCCGCACTGTCTCTGGCAGGAGGCCGGGCACACCTGTCTATGTGCCCCCCCCCCCCAGCCATCTGTCTGGAAGGGCTGTCAGGATGGGGGGCGGGGGGCGGTCAGAAGCTCCGGGTGCACTCGGATGGGGATGCCGAGCTGGCGTGTGCTTTTCATCACAGCAGCTCTGTTTATTGTCCTGCCTTCCCCGCGGGTCAGCGAGCTCGGGGCGGCCCAGGTTGGACCAGCTCTGAAAAAGCGTCAGGTGCCGAGTTCCCACACAGATCGAAGCCCCAACGTCCCATCCTGTCGCCCAGAGTTTCTCCCGCTCAGCTCTTGGTGAGGCTGGGTGCGAGAAGCAGGAGGAGGCCTGGCTGAGCAAGGCAGGCAGCTTGGCCTTGCGAAAGGTTTTCTGAAGCAAGGGAACCCCAGTTACAGTCCTCGGTCCTGGGCTCCCGCAGCTCCACCTCGACCAACCCCGGCCCTGGGCACACTATCAGCAAAGCGAGTTGTGCAAAGGGATGGGGTGGCGGGGCGGGGAGGGGGGGTTACCAGGGAGAACCCTGTGTCTGGGCCCCCTCCCTCTCCCTCCACCTGTTGCTTTCAGGCGCAGCCTGCGCCCTGTGGCTTCAGACACAGTCTGTGCTGAGCGTGGCACTTGCTCTGATCTGCCTGGGGTAGAAACAGGCCCAGCAGCAAATACAGCCTGTCTCCTTCCAGGTGAGGTGACAGTGGGGCCAGGCACAGCAGCAGGGGAGTTGGAAGGTGCTGAAGGGGAAGGGTTATTTAGGGCGGAGAAAGCAGATCACCTCCTGCATCCAGGGGAGCCCCAGTCTCCCTGAGATTAAAGTCGCCCTGGGGTGCCAGCCCCTCTCTCATCTGCACACCCGACCCCTCAATGTCACCCCAGGCTAAGGCTGGTGTCCCAGGGAGGCTGCCTGAGGTGGCCCACCTGCCGTGTAACCCTGACAGTGCTGAGGGCTTAGCAGGGCTCCCTGGTGTTATTATACCTGATGGTTATTGGTTAGGGGCCCTGGCCCTCAGCCAGGAGACTGAGCCTCAGTCCTGCTTGGGAGAGAACACTGAGCTGAAGGATGCCTGACAGCCCGCTCGCCTCCCACACCCCCATCCCAATCACTGCCCATTTCTGCCCTTGCAGTTTATCAAGCTACTTTGATATCTCTCTCTCTCTCTCTCTCTCTCTCTCTCTCTCTCTCTCTCTCTCCTCTCTCTCTCTCTCTCTCTCTCTCTCTCTCTCTCTCTCTCTTTCCTCTTAAAGGACAAGACTGGGCTTTTTTGTGTGCCTCTGTATCTCAGGTACACAGTAAGCACTAAATAAATGTTTGTTTGCCTAAACACACCCTTTACAGCTTCACTGGCTGTTTGTCCAACCAGAACAGATTCTATATGGCCCCCAGGCCAAAGCCCCAGGACGAAGGCAAGGGATCCTGGCCCCTCCCTACCTCTCACCTCTCCTTTTCCATAAATTCTCCCCAAGGAGGCTGGGAACTCGCTGCACAGCTCTGCCTCACACCCTTTAACCACAACAAAAAATGCAAACAAGCCCCCAAAGAGGAAAAGTAACAAAAGGGGAAAACACACACACAGACACGCATGCACACGCACACACGCACACATGCGCACACGCACACGCTGGGAGAGCCGGAGGGCTGCTGATGTGTACACATATCATAGGAGTTAGCGTATCCCAAAGGCTCCTGGACAGAAACCAAACAGGAAATCGAGAATCATTACCAAATGCACTTCCCCTGCTCACCCTACCCCAGGCCCCTGGGGGTGGGTCAGGGATGCTCAGCCCAGCTCACTGGCTGGAAGCAGCAGGAGGGTGGGGCTTTGAAGGATTGATGGGCATTTCCGCCCCCTCTCTTCCCTGCTGACCTCTTGATAGGGCTTCTCCCTAGCTGGCTGATGGGATGGGAGGAAGCCTCTTTGCTGCGGACAGCCCCCGCCCCCCCAACAGCAGAAGCAGCTTTTGCACGCAGGCCTCCCACGGTGTTAGAGCGGAAGGTGGCCTGGCCGGCCTGCAGCTGGACTCCCTCCCCCCAGTCCACAGGGAGCTGGGTGATGGTCCTGGCTTTGGGATCGAGACCTCCTGCTCTTACGAAAACAGATCCAAAATTTTGGCATCAAAGTAAAATATGTTCCGAGGAAGCAAGCAACCCTCAAGAGTGAGACGCAGGCCACAGATTGAGGAAAAAGGTCTGAGCAGATGCGGAAGCCGCAGTGACCCTGAGTTCGAGCTCGTCCTCCCTGGTGGGGCTGGCTGCCTCCCCAATCCACCCGAGGTCGGCTTGGCAGGCCAAGGGGGTCCCGTGGCAACGGCTTAACCTGCCATGACACAGGGAAAGCAGACAGACGACACGTGAGTGAGTGGGAGGCTGTGCTCCAATCAGACCTGATTTATAGAAATAAGACGGAGACCAGATAGGGTCCACAGGCGGCGGATTTCCAACCCCATGGCAAAGGTCACGAAGACACGAGGGCAATGGGAAGCTGGGCAGACCTGGCTCAGATCTCGGGCTAAGCTGTGTCACCGTGGGCCAGTCACTTGGTTCCATCCAGCTCAATTACCCCTTTAAAGCAGGATGATCACGCCTGCCTTACCTGGCTCCCATGAAAAAATGAGCTAAGGAAACGCGACTGACGCTCAGCCTTGGCTGGCTGTTTATCCTTCTCGTTAGGGAGAATGGGGAGAGGGGGGTGGCTTTGGCCTTCTGCTTTTGTTAGAAAAGCACCCCCCCCCTTACACACGCGTGCACACACACACACTCCAGTGTTGAGTCTCTGCAGGTTCTTTCTCTGCAAAAAATTCATTTCCTAAAATTTAAATAATCCCACACAGTCACTTCATGACATTCAATCAGTGGTTGACCTTAGAAGCAACTGAGGTTTTGATTTTTGGAGGGGTTTTTCAATCTCCTTGCTCATGCTGCACCCCAGACCAATTAAAGCTGAATCTCTGGGGTGAGACACAGCTCCCGCCCCGCCTCCTGGGCATCAGTTCATTTTAAAGCTCACGGATGAGCCCAGTGTGACGTCCCAGTTGAGGCCCACTGCCCGCTGGACTCCATGATGGCAATGAGGGACAGTCTTCTCCTGTCTTTCTGTTCGAGGTGTGGTCCAGGAACCAGCGGCATCAGCATCGCCAGAGAGCTTTTGAGAAATGCAGACTCTCGGCCCCTCCTCACACCCCCTGGGTCTGTCTCTGCATTTTGACAGAGTCTCCAGGGCATTCCTATGTACGTCCGAGTCTGCGAACTGCCAGTCTATTCCACAGACACCCACCTGGACATATTATCACCATCCCCTGCAAAGCTTAACAAAAAAATTCCTAGACCTCATCGCGAACTTGCTGAATCAAAATCACCATGGGTGGCCCAGGAATTGGGACTTGGTGCCAATAATTGGAAAATTTTTAAACATATAGAAATGTTGTATCTATACACACATACCACCTAGAGTCTCAGATCCTCAAGATGCTGCTACGTTGGCATCGACACATATTTACGCATTTGCTTAGGTGTCAACCCATCTCGTCTTTTAAGCACGGGTCAAAGCAAAATGCAGACATGAGCCCAGCCAGGGTGGCTCAGTGATTTGATTCTGTCAGGGCACATGCCCAGGTTTCAGGCTCATCCCCAGTGTGGGGTGTGCAAGAGGCAACCAACCAATCAATGATTCTCTCTCATCCTTGATGTTTCTCTCTCTCTCTCTCTCCTTCTCCCTTTCTCTCTGAATCAATAAAAATATTTTTTAAAAATAAATAATTGACTAAAAATGCAGACCTGAGTGTCCCTCTCTAAATACTCGGGATGCACACCATTAATATGTAGGGTCTTTGATGGCTTTCTGTGCTGCGACCCCGTATCTGACCTTGGGGGTTCAGGAGCTATCTATCTGGGGACAGTCTCTTTCTCTGTCCAGAGGGAATAACGCTTAGGACTTGGCCAAAAGCATTCCTCTCCACCCGGTATTTTATAAAATGATGCCACAGCCTCCCTGGGGATTAGGAGATGATTTCTGTGTTTGACCTCATTCTACTTTGCCCCATGAATCTCCTCTCCTCTTGCCCTAGGCAGGACATTAGCCAATGGCCACTCGCTACCA
Source organism: Murina feae (assembly GCA_004026665.1). Lineage (NCBI taxonomy): Eukaryota > Metazoa > Chordata > Mammalia > Chiroptera > Vespertilionidae > Murina > Murina feae. The sequence goes on along the minus strand of PVJC01004608.1, from coordinate 26,456 downwards.
CCTCTACAGCATCTCTTGTATGTGACGATGTTAATCAGTGAATGCTACCACATCTCCAAAACCTTCCCTGGTACTGTCCCTCCAAAACTACTTCTTGGAAGAACATGCTAGATTTTCAGCATTCCGTCTGTGGAGGCTAGTGGGGGGCCTTGCCATGGCTTTGCCATTTCGGCAGGGGAGAAACTTGGGGAGAGCCATATGGACAGCGTGCTGCACGGCCATTGCTTCCAGTTTGGGAATACCACCAACCAGAGAGCAGCGATGTCACCTACACCTCCACCTACACCCACACCTGAACCTGCACCTGACAGCCACCTGCCGGACACAAAACTCCAAGCTCTACCAGGGCCTATGGGACCCAAAAAACAAGCTGACATATTTTTCTGGCTAATTTAACCCAGGAAGGAGGCTGACCCTAGGATACAAGGCAGGACCCTTCATTCTGGTCAGCAACCCAACCTCTTTCAGGAAAGAGACTTGCCATCCAGCTTTTTAGGAATTTTCTAGAATTACTGGGGCAGGGCTCCCATTAGAACCAATCCAGCCTGCACCCTCGGCTCCTCCCCAAGGCACCTAGAGAGTCACCAAAGTCCTCGGGATCAATCAATCCAAGTATCGCCCTCAAATAACTGTCCAATGATTGCCAAATATCCTTTTCAACTGTGTAGGAAGAGGCTGTGCGGGTGTCTGAATGCACACATCCCAAATCCCTGAGTCTTACAGATAGAGAAGAGATAACTGGGTCACGACCAAGGTCATGACAGACAGAAGGAGGGAATGGGGTCTCTCACTGGGGCCCCTGCCCATGTCTCCTTCCAGACCACCCACTCTCTGTTTGCATTGGTCCTCCAACCTTGAAACCTGACACCCTCCGCTGGAGGAACCACCCATGTTTAAACAAATAAACACCCCACCAGTACCCCACTCCCTGGTGGTATTCAAATAAATGTCCCAGGAAGGAGAAGGGGAGGAGGGGAGAGGACACGGGG
>PVJC01004608.1:0-25367 GCA_004026665.1 Murina feae | reverse complement strand
TGAACCAGGAGGTCACGATTCGATTCCTAGTCAGGGCACCTGCCCAGGTCGCAGGCTCGATTCCCAGTGTGGGGCATGCAGGAGGCAGCCCATCAATGATTCTCTCTCATCATTGATGTATCTATCTCTCTCTCCCTCTCCCTTCCTCTCTTTAAAATCAATAAAAATATATTTTAAAAGAAAAAAAAAAAAAGAGGAAAACTTGAGATCTCCTCTGAGATCTGCGTTTCTCGGCCGTAAGCCCCTCTGGCTAGGGAAGGAGTGCGGAGTGCCTTGTGGGAAGGTGGATGGGTGGGTGGGTGAGTGGGAGGAAGAGCTGGAGTTCTCCATGGCTCACAAACACTTACCTGTAGCCCTGAGACTAGCCTGCAGCGATGAGGGGAGCAGTGCGGAGGGACAGAAGGGACCCGCACGTCAAAACTCCCCTGACCTGTGACTTACTGGAAAAAACCGCCCTAGTCCCTGGTCTCCCAAGATGTGGACAGCGAGGAGGACAGCTTGCCCTGGTGGGTTGGCCCATGGAGTCCCTAATGAAAGAGTTTCCAAGTGTATCTGAGAAATAAAGGGCAAACCACAACCGCCGCTTTAAGGGAACTTCAAGTCCTTTGCAGACCTCCCCCATCGGAGGAAGTGGGGAGCAAAGGTTGCTCAGCCAGACCCCCCGGACCCTCCCCCCACAATGGGTTTAGGAAAGTGTGGACGAGATCATACTAGAAAGCCAGGCAGAGTACCACTAGTGTATAGGGAGGCAGGGGGCAGGGGGAGGAGACCACGTTTCAAAAATAAACACAAACTCCAAAATAAACACTGTTAATGGAAGTGACTAATCAAGGGTGTGCTGAACTTGGTGGTTCTTGATAAGATACAGGGGAAAATGCCCTTGGAAAAAATAACAGATTTTTCCCCCTTTGGTAAATAAAGTGTGGGGAGAGGGTGGGGGCAGGGGGACTAGGGTTAGTGCTTGGTTTCGCCCTCAGTGGAGGTTTAACACCCGGCTTCTCCATCCTGGCACTCTGGACGCTGGGGGCTGGATGAGACTGGGTAGCGGGGCCTGGCCTGTGCATTGTAGGATTTTGAACAAAATCCCTGGTCTCTACTCCCTAGATGACAGTCGTACCCTCCCGCCCTTGCGGTGACAACCAAAAAAAAAAACGTCTCCAGACATTGCAAATGGCCCCTGGCGTGGGGTAGGGGGGAAGTTACCCCCCTGGCTGAGAACCATTGGCTGAGAGTGAAAGCCACCACAGAAAGGCTGGCCAGCCGGCCGCCGAGAAGGAATGTAGCAGCCCGGGCCTTGAACATCTGCTGGTCACCAATGGCTGTGTGCCACCAGGACCACTGCAGGAGGCACCCGCTGGCATCCAGACCAACTTGACCAGGACCTGTCGGTTAGGAAAGCCCTAAGAATGACATCTGCTGCCCGGCCAGCGTGGCTCAGTGGTTGAGTGTTGACCTAGGAACCAGGAGGTCACAGTTCAATTCCCGGTCAGGGCACAGGCCCGGGTTGCAGGCTCCATCCCCAGTGAGGGGTGTGCAGGAGGCAGCCGATCCATGACTCTTTCTCATCATGGATGTTTCTATGTCTCCTTCTCCCTTCCTCTCTGAAATCAATAAAAATATTTTTTAAAAAAAAAGAAAGAAAGAAAAAAGAGTGATGCCTGTTAAGAAGCAGGTACGGGCCCCTGGGGCCCCCCACGGCTCTGGCAAAGCCGTTGTTCTTTACCTCAAAGTGGCCTTGGCTGGGAAGGTGATGGACGATGGTCCATCTCAAGGAAGAATTCTGCAGAGCAGGGGCCTTGGAGATGCCGACTGGAGTCCCGGGCAGAGAGCCGCAGAGGGAGGCGTACACACATAGGACCCGGGGAGGTCACGTCTCAGACGCCAAGCTCCTTCGGCAGAGGCTGAGGACGTGCAAGGGGCTGGGAAAGGGGTCATAAAGACAGTTTTCCAGAATCCCTCGGCCACTCACAGCTCCCTTGGCCTACAAAGTGTGTAGGGACCTGCTCTGTTTGCAGCCCAGTTGTCCCTCTGGTCAGGGCGGGAGGGTTATCCACGTCATATTAGCAAACCGTCGGCCACCTCAGATGCTTTGGCAGCAGGTACCCTGGGAAGGATCTCAAACCACCTCGAGTCCACGTCACCCCTGGTTCCAGAAGGGAGTCCCATGCCGTGCCACCCTACACCCAGCCAGCCTGGTCTGCGAGCCATAAATCCACTCAGCAACCCCTTTCCACGGTGGGGGTGTTTACCTCCCTCCCAAGGCCCGCCCACAGCGGGGCTGCTGGGTTGGAGGGAAAGTGAGGGGGCAGGCGAGCGATGGGAAAAGGTGGGAAGGCCATTGGGCTGGTTGGGCCATCCTGCCGGAAGTCCCTGCCTTTCTCTCTACCTCTCCCCTCATCCGCTCCCCCCAATTCTAAAGGCCACCGCAGAGTCATGTCCCCTGCTGGCCTGAGCTTTCCCTCAGCAGTCTGCTTACACACACACACAAAGTGTTGTAAGTAGAGCGGAACTGGGAATGGGGCTGGGGCCGGATGACGTCTCCCCTCCTGGGAGGGCCCAGCATACCCACGGACGGCTGGTCCACCCCAGCGCCTCTCATTCAAAGCATTCTTGACCCGGGAGTGCCCGACCCTGACGGCGGGCTCAGAGCTCCCGCCGATGGATTTTGCTGCCACAGCACTTTGCTGGAGCTGATCTGTCCTTTCTCCCAGAGGCCCCCCTGGCCTCCTCTCCCGACGCTTAACCTTGGAGGCCCCTAGGGGATCTGACTCAGGTGGGGACCAGAGATCCACTCCCATCCGTGCCTACTATGAACTTGCTGAGTGAGGCTGGTGGCTGCACTGACCACCCCCCTGAGCCCCGGGTTAGCTCCCCAAACCGAGGTCGGAGAACAAGGCCCGCAGGCTCCCTCCACCACCATGTTATATTGTTCAATATGGATTTTTATTTTGATTCAGGTAGAGCCTCCTGTTGTTCGTTGAGGGGCCTGGGCTCCACATTGGGATGGATCTTTAGACGTTCCTCCTCCTCGATTCTGGAAAAGTCTATCCAAGCTCACACCTGCCAGGCACAGAGCCAGCAGCACATTTTGGGGTCCAGGCACATTCTGGTGCATTTTACCCTCTAACCCGCACAGCAAGGTTCTGTGCATTTTACCCTCTAACCCGCACAGCAAGGATCCCTCCAACAGCCCAGCTGGCATGGCTCCGTGGTTGAGTATTGACCTATGAACCAGGAGGGTCACAGTTGGGTTCCCAGTCAAGGCACACACCTGAGTTGTAGGCTCGATCCCCAGTGCGGGGTGTGCAGGACAAAGCCAAGCACATTCTCTCTCATCATTGATGTTTCTCTCTCTCTCTCTCCCTCTCCCTTCCTCTCTGAAATCAATAAAGATATTTTTTAAACATCACTTTAATATCAACCAGGAGTGTCTACTGAGGTTCTCACACCCTCCAGAGCAAGAACCATCCCCTGCAGCCCTCAGGAGCCAGGGTTACGAGAAGGTCCCATCCCTAGCCTTCCCCTTCACCATGTCACCAACTTACGACTCAGGTGCCAAACCGAGGTCAGGTGGCTCTTTGACAGCCCTAGTTTGCAGGCTGGGATGGGGGTGGGGAGTCCTGGCGAGGTCGTCATGTCCCAGCAGATCCCGCCCCCCACCCCACCTCCAGCCCACTTCCGGGGCCTCCATTGAGTTCAGGCTTAAGGAATCGGAAGCCAAGTGGAGGCTGTGACTGGTCCATGAATCAGTGCCGCTCTGCCCTGCGCGGCTTCTCTGAAGTCAGCACCTCCGAGAATACCGGTGCATCCAACCGGGCAAAGGCGAGGGATTTAGAAAGTGAAATGAACTTAAATAGTAAGTGAGGGTGACCCGTGCTCAGGGCTGTCAGTGTGGGTGACCTCTCCCTCTGCATTCCAGCTCAGGAGGATAGAGGGTGAGAGGGATGGGGGAAGGAGGGAGGAGGGGACGGGGAGGGGGGGAGCTCAGAACATGCCACGAGGGGTCCATGACAACACCACCAAGTCATAAACAAGAATAATCCTTGTTCGCACCCCCTTCCTGGTCACATGCATTTCAGAACTAGAGAAAATGGCCGTCCGCTCCCACCCCCTTGCTCCCAAGTCCGGTTCAGAGCAAAAAGGAAAGACATGGAAATGCTGAAAAGAGGTATTTGTTCCCCTCTGGGTGAACTGTTTTACAATAAGCTACCTGCTGGGGTCAGGAAACCGAGCCCCGCAGCTTTCTGCTCACAGAGAAAGTCACAAGGGGGGTTCCTGTCGGGGAGCCTTTGCAGGGACGTGGTCACCCACCCACGACCCCTTTGTACCGGGTCCAGCATTGACTTGAAACCCCCTCTTTTCTGCTCCCCCTGCTTCCCACCCACCTTGCCTACGCCCTACAGTGAGTTCAGGGCGCCATGGGGTGGCGGGGAGCCAGGAGAAGGGGAGGGAGAGGGGAAGGGGGAGTCCGCTGTGCCCCGGTCCCGATAGGAAGCCTATTTTCTGGACGAGTAGGTGTGTGTGATGCTCCAAGACCAGGGGAATGATCACGACCAAATAAACAGCCCAGGAGGCCAGGCAGCCCCTCCCGGGAGGGGGATGCGCAGGATGGAGGTTTATCCAAACACAGAAGGAAAGTGGTTCAAGTTGGAGGGGGCGGGGGTGCGGGGAGGAGGGCTCCTTACTGGGAAGGAGATTTGTTTACAGCATCTTATTTGCTCCTTCATTTTTAATGTGATTCTGGCCTCACGTCCTGTAAACACACCAGCTTTTCCATTCCCTGGCGGTGCCAGGGGAGCCTAAGACAGAGCCGACTGAACACACGGTGCCAGGATCCTGGGCGAGTCGGGTGGGGCTCCCAGAGGGGGGCTTGTGGTCCTCAGTGAGGAAGGAAGGGTGTGATTGGAAATCTAGGTGGGGAGCCAGGGAGCCGTCTGGATGGGAGCAGAGGGTCCCCCACAGGCTTGGAAATCAGCTATTCTCTCTGACCCCGGGAGAGGAGGCCACAGATGGGGCCTCAATTCCCCGTGTTCATGTCTAATGGACCTTCCTTCACTGGAGAGGCAACTGACAGATTCTGGAGAGAAGGTGACCCTCGGGAGGCGAAGAAGGCTGGTGGAAGAGCTGGATTTTGTGACTGGGGAGCTGAGGATGTCTAGAAAGGAGAATCACCCTCATGAGTGTCTGGATACCATCAAGTCACCCTCCATCTACACTCAGCTCCATCTGCTAAACCAAATCCAACCCAACCGTCCTCAGAGCTCGCCCACAGCCAGCGAGAAGCCGGGCCACCGCGCCGCATCGGGAAAACGCAGAGGCAGGAGGGAGTTCGCATCTGCAGGCTCCTCTCCCCACGCAGGCACGGAGGTCGCCTGAGCAAGGGTCACGGCAGACGGGTCCCCACGGCTCCACGTTCAGAGTGCAGAGCTAACAGCACAACCACTGCCTCCGCTTTCTGCTCAGAGGCCGCTTAGGTCGTCCAGAATCCAGGGTCACCGCCACCCGCCACCTCCGCCATTCCACTTCAACAGATCCAAGTCATATCCCTGAGGTGCCCACCGGGTGGGGAAACCAGTGCCTGGTCTGCCCTGCTCCCTAAGATCCACGCCCCGCCTCCCCCGTTCCCCCAGTCTGTCTCCACAAAAGTTTGGTGATGACATCGCCAAAGCAACTGGGGATTAGGAGGGTCTGAGGGTCCCAGTGAAACGGACCATTCGGAACAGCCTGGCCCGGAGTGAGGCAGTCCCTTCTGCCTCTGCCTGGGTCGTCAAAGCCCCCAAAGAACCGCCACAAGCTGGGAAGAAGCACAAAAACTCTTAAGCGCAGTGGAAACACCACTGCTGGTGAGGCTGTCAGCATTGCCCGGCAGATGCGGTGCCGATCTTTCGAGAGAGAACTTTCTGGAACCAGTAAAAGGGATCCTGGGGGCGGCCAGTGTGAGGGCTGCCATGCCGATGGCCACCACCATCATGACCTCACAGGTGACATCAGCAGTGGGATGTCTGGCTTGTTTAGAACTACAAAGGGAAATATTTCAACGGCGGATCATCTCACAACCAAAACAATCAAACAGGTCTCACACTTACTGGGTGCTGTGTTCCCCGCTGTCTCAATCCTGTGAGCACTGTGCCTGCAGTAGCAGTTCTCCCTCGCACCCACCCTAGAAGCTGTGGGAAGATATGGAAACTGAGGCAGGGAGAGGCCAGTTATTGCCTGCTGGCTGGTCCCTGTGCCAGAGGCCGACAGTGGTTCAGACCCAGGCCAGCTTGCTCCTCGCTGCTGGTCCGTCCGCCTCTCTCGGCTGGGGGCGGTGACCCCAGAAAGAAGCCAGAGTCCCTACATTTCATGGAAAAGGGCCTTCCGCCCCGACCGCTGACAACTCATATTTCACTGAAGTGGAAAGGAGGAAAGTCATTTGGTAAGACAATGAGCGCAGGGTGTGTTTTATTGTAACAGCCGGCTGTGACTAATACAGCTCGCGCATTTTCAGTTTCTCCCTGAAATGGTCGTAGGGAAATGGTCACGCTGCCCGGAGGGCAGGGGCCTGATTGGGGTGCTGTAGGGGAAGTCACTGACCCGGCTCCACTTCCTTTCCTCATCTACGAAAACGGGGTCCCCGGACCCTCTCACTGCGCTGCCGTGAGATTCAAATGAGAAGCTTTGCCAACAGCTTTGAAATTGGAAAGCACTGTCAAACATCGGACCCTGTGAGTTCCTGACCTGCCTGATTTTCCTTGGCTGAATGTCGTGTCGTCACATGACACTGGTCCTGCTGACCGGAGCCCACAGATGACATCCATGCTGACTAAACTCTAATTTCACTTGTTAGCATTATTTATTTAAATATATTTTCATGATTTCAGAGAAAAAGAGAGAGAGAGAGAGAGAGAGAGAGAGAGAGAGAGAGAGAGAGAGAGAGAGAGAGACATTGATTTGCTGTTCCACTTACTAGTACTCATGCATTCATTGGTTGATTCTCGGCCACAGGAGCAGTGCCAGAGAACCGTTATATCCCGGGCAGCCTAGGGAGATGTGTGCTCTGTGGACAGTGAGCAGGGTGGCCTGGAGAGAGCATTTGGGGACTGATGTGGAGCGACGTGCCAGGGTGCATTCACCCCACAGTGGGTGTCTACTAGCCAGCACCCACGAGGTTGGAGCACCCAAGAACCACAGTGGCACAGCCTGGTTTGCACCTGGGGTGTTTCTGGCAGAGGCTAAAGGGTGGGCTATCTCGTTTGGTTTCACTGCAGCTCACACGTGGAGAGTGGGCAGACCAGGGGGCTGTCCAGCCTGTGGGGTCTGGATGTTTCACTCCACCGGGAGAGACAAGCCCCACAGTCAGACCCCCATCAGCATGCACAGCTCTCCCTGTAGCAGCTCGCCCTTCTGATGCATCAGGCTGAAGCTGTCTGTCCCTGTAAGGTACGGACAGTCTCGTATGAAATAAAGCTTACAACTTAGAAGAACGAGGTCTATAGCTTTCCCCAACGCCCGCGATTATGTTCATGTTAAGTGGAAGAGAGGCAAGGTGTTGGCCCAACAGTCTTATTAAGGGACCTAACTTGTTATTAAGGGTTCAGGGCAGAGATCGATAGGTAAAGGGATAGAGAAGCTGCGGTACATATTCACAACGGAATATTACTCAGCCCCCAAAAAGAATGAGAGCTTGCCATTTGCAACCACATGGATGGACCTAGAGGGTATTGTGCTAAGTGAAATAAGTCAGGCAGAGAAAGACAAATACCATATGATTTCACTGATATGTGGACTCTCAAAAAACAAAATAAGCAAAACAGAAACAGACTCGTAGATGCAGAGAACATGTTGGTGGTCGCCAGACGGGAGGGGTGTTGGGAGAGAATGGGTGAAAAAGGTGAAGGGATTGAGAAGTAACACACTACCAGTTATGCTAAACAGTCACAGGGATGTTGAGTACAGCACGGGGGATACAGTCAATAATAGTGTAATAACTATATGGAAGGTGTCAGATGGGGACTAGACTTGCTGGGTGGTCACCTTGTAAGGTATATAAATGTACAACTACTGGGCTGTGCACCTAAAACTAATGTAATATTGTATGTCGACTATAATTGGAAAATAAATTCATTTTTTAAAAAGACATCAGGGCTGAGGATGGAGGGGACCCACCAGGCCCACATCACGGTGGGCAGGCCAGTCCTGGGCCAGCCAGAGCCCTGAGTATGGGCCATTTTCGTAACAGAACAGTATGTCTTTCACACCCTGCTCTCCTCTCCACAACCCAGATCTGAGTCACCATAAAAGGTGGGGGAGGGGCAGGCAAAGAGGAAGAAACGGAGAAGGATATGGAAAGTGATTTAAAAACACACACCTCCAACAGAACATGATAACCCGGAGTCCAGGTGATCGGCGCCTGACGGCACACAAAGGCCCAAGGCAGGCCACAGAACGGGGCAGCTTCAGGCTTCATGTTTGCCTTCCACTGAGCAAACTAATAAATCCCCTACAGTGTTAGCCACGCAGAGCTCCCCGATTTTACTTACTGGTCAAAACTGCAGGCGGGTTTGCTTTTTCCCCTCCCTGTCACTCTGGGCAAATAGCAGGCCCCTCCCCCGTCCTGCCATCAGTCTGTATGTCTATTTGCGTTCCCCTTCAACAAACTCATGTTCGGCGCAACTGACAAGGAGTGCAAACAGCTTTGAAGTATTCTTCGGTAATGGACATCCCCTGGCAGCCCTGTGTTTGGCCTGGGCAGCCGAAAGCGAAGCGAGAAAGAACTACTCGTCAGAGAAAAGGCATTCGCCACCTGGGTCAGGCGGGGCTCGGAATTTGACCCACGGAAAGGACCTCAGAGGATCCAACCATGTCTCCTTCTTCCCTTCCCATTTTCTAGATGAGAAAACTGAAACGCAGAGAAAAGGCTTGAGTGACTTACATGTGACCTTGGAGCCAAGTTAAAGCGAAAGCAGGACAAGAATGCAAGTTTCCAGCCCCCCAACCCCCCAAGTTCAAGGCTCTTTCAGGCCTAGACAGAGATGTGCTCCCTCTGTGGATTGCTCTCCAACAAAGTAGCGGTAGGGGGAGTCAGCCCTGCCTTCCAGCAGCCTGGCAGGAGGGTCTTGCCCAAGGTCAGTGGCATTCCCAAGGTCACCTTCATGCCCTTTACGCCACATCCTCCTGAGCTGAGGGATGTCCTTCACCATTAGAACCTCCTGTCTTTCCATCCACACACAGGTTCGCAGGACCACTGGAACAGGACACAAGTCTTTCCTGGGTCAAGTTCAATACCATGGAAACATCTCAGAGGGAAGCTTGAACCAAACCTTGGGGAAAGGGACCAGCACTACTTTGTGAAGTTAAGTTATGCTCGGAATGAATTAAAGCAAGATCAGTATGTCCAGCGTATGGAGGAAAAACCGTTCCGCTACTCCTCGGGCAGCATCTGCTCTACTGTCCTCATAGGGAACAAAAACAACCAATCTTACGTCACTAACTCTATCCAATATGGCAGCCCTGTGGCTGTCAGAGCCAGGAGACCTTCCGGGCACGACTCCTTCGTCTTCCACGGGAGGAGGCGAGAGAAGGGCCGCGTCCCAGCGCTGCAGACACGCACGCCGTCTTTCAGCAGGGCGAGGAGGCCTGATCCCTGGCAAGCAGCAACACCTTCGGGATGGCACGCATCCTGAACGCCTGGCTTTGACGAACCTGAAAAGAACCTGTAATTTGCCTTCTTTGGATTGTTCTTACTTGTCGTGAACACCGACGGCGGGGCTGGCACGACCTTCCTCTCCTCCACCCTCCACTGCCAGCATCACCGTCGGCTCCTCTCGCCCAGACCGAGGCAGTGTCTGCAGCGGGGAGGAGGAGCCTGGGTGGTCCCAGGCCCCGCTCCCCGCGTTGGAACTCAAAGGTTATCTGGGAGACTTTAGAGAGAAAGTACACACTTAGGCCCAATTTACATGCCCTTGACAGTTTAAAGGATCCTGGCGTTCAAAGGAATTTCAGGAAGTCTTCGAGCCAACTCCTTTACTCTCCAGACAGCACCATCCCAAAGGTTTTAGCTCTCAGTCTCTGACTAGCTAGCTTGCAGAATTTTCCCTAGGCTCATTATTCTACGAAGTACATGCCTGTCTCTCTCTCTCTCTCTCTCTCTCTCTCTCTCTCTCTCTCTCTCACACACACACACACGCACACTCTCACACACCAGTCAGGGCACTCTTCTGAAGGAAGTGATCTCAGCTGATTCCTTACACCCAGGTTTTTATTCAATATCACACAACCCTACCATTCTGGAAACAACCGACACGGTGAAGATTGGTGGTTGATCCAATGGCATGCATCGATAGGCTGCTAGTGGCCAATGATAATGTCCTGAATGGTGATTGGCCAAACCACGCAAGACTACCAGCCGGCTACAGAAAGTAAAGCAGGAGCTGAGTCAGGATCGTGGAGTCACCCAACAGGGTGACCAGTTGTCCCAGGACGATGGCAGGGTTAGCACTGGAAGTCCTGCATCCTGGGAAAGCCCTCAGTCCTGGGCACCCTCAGCCCATCACCACAAGCTGAATTCTAGAATCAGGAGCAGTGGATCCCGCTGCTGAGCAGAAGATTGAGGGGACTGTGGTAGGACAGTTTCTGCTGTCCCTGGAAACCATCTTAGGCAAAGGGAACCCTTTAGTTCATCCTCACCCAAGGATATTTTTCCCATTGATTTTGAGAGAGTGGAAGAGACGGGGAGAGACAGAGAGAGAGAAGCATCGATGTGACAGAGACACAACGGTTGGTTGCTGTCCACATGCTCAACTGGGGTACATGCCTTTGACTGGAATCGAACTCAAGACCCTTTAGTCTGCACCATGTTCTAACCACTGAGCGCCACCAGCCGGACAGTAACACAAACTCATGAATGACTTGGGCTTCTCAGGAAGGTCTAGCTGGGCAGCTGCTGGAAGTAGACTGCTTCCTGCCTACTTCTACAGCAGCTTGCAATAAGCCAGCATATATGGAGGTAAGATAAGTGGGTCTCTGTACCTTGACACCCAAAGTAATTAAACTGCTACACCGAGCCTGTCTTCCTGTCGAGGAAGGATGGTGAAAGCTCTCGACAAGCCTCGCGTTTCAACAGCAGGAAACCTCTTTCAGAGGTTCCCCTCCCTCGACCTGCGACATCGAGAAGAACCCCCTTGCTTCACTGAGAAGACGCTGAAGTCACTAAATGGTCACACAAACACATACTCTGCAACGCAGGGAAGGTGGACAGGTCTAGCTTTAATTCTTTCTTGCAAAGGCAAGCCATCCATTCACTGTGGACATTGAGAGTACAGACCTGCGTGGCCCTGCATTTTGGCCAAGGTTGACGTGGACAGACATCTTTGAAGCACTTCCGTCCATGCGTATGGTGGCTACAGAGTGAACGAAATGAACGGGACTCGTGTCACCTGGGGCCCAATCCATTGCTGGGTGCGTGTGTCATCGGCACGCCCTGGAGGAAGAGGGTCCGCCATAAATTCCACCAGCGCTGGTGGCTGGATGGTCCATAAAGAAGCCCCAAACTCTGGTGTGGACCCCAATGGCCACCTGAGAGGAGAGGGTCTTGCAGCTGCCTGTGCCTCTGGCTCAACGGAAGAATCTGGAATAAACAACAGGGCTCATTTTCTGGTCCTCTGGATGTCCACCTGTGTGTGATCCCAGCCAAGACGGTTGGGCATGGAAAATGCCAGGCTTCATAATCCAGCTCCCTGCTGGAGTCCCTGCCAACATCCTCGCGAGCCTGAGGAACGTCCCTGCACAGATCAGCATCCCTCTGGAAACCGTGTGGCCAGACCCGGATAGACGAGAAGGAAGACCCCCTCCAAGGCTGTGTGCATAGCAGCACACACATGTCTTGAGAAGGAGCAGGAACAAAAAGCTTAGAAGATCCTGTTTGACCCAACTGTAGTTAACGGTTCACTCTGTATCCGCTAGAAGACATTGGAGCAAACAAGAATCGCTGGGGGGCAGGAAGGGGGTGGAAGAAAGCCCTGGGGTTCCTGGGGGTGGGGGGAGGGCAGCCTTCGGAGCCAGCGGCCGCAGAGGAAGGGTTTTCCATAAGAAGGAGAAGCAAGGTCTCTGGGATACCGGCGTCTTCTCCGTAGGTTGCCCGCAGCCACGATGCGTCTCCCGGCGCATGCAGACCATCACACCCGCTATTCCTCAGAGAGAGGGTCTTTGTCTTCTCCTCAAATGTCTTCTCAAATCCAGAACCTTCTTGTACGTATTCTCCAAGATAAGATTTCTCCATCCAATGCAGAGTGCTTGCCTCTTGAGAGATGGTTGCAGCTGAGCCAGGACCTCCAGGAGGCTCCCTGGTGGGTGGTGAGGGTGAGGAAGGACGGCCCTTTGCCAGTCCTGCTTCCTAGGCCTGTGGAGCAAAACACAGCATTCGAGTGAGAACCTGGCATCAGCGCCCCCTACAGATGGTCACTTTCCTCCCTCACGGTCTAGCTGCTGAGAAGACCAGACGCTGCTTCTAAAAGCAGGGTTTTCGTGAAGGAGGGGGGTGGGGATTTATCCATCTCCAGCAACTCCCTGTACACTGAGTCACCACCGGGAGCCTTTCACACAAACCCCACCACTACACCCATAGCTGATTTATTTTAAAAATAAATAAAATACCACGGAACCCAGCCAGCCCAGAGGAAGTGGAAAATACTGTTTCAGCAGGTCACTGGGATATGTCTGTGAGGTGTGGGCATGTGGAGGTATTAGCTCGCCCACTTTACAAATGGGGAAACTGAGGCACAGAGGGTGCCAATGTTCTCAGTGGAGGATGACAAGGGTCTGGTCCCCCGTCAGCCGGCACCTCTCGGCTCCTGTGGGTAGGGGCCCCTCCGAGGAAATGGGAAGGCGTGGTTTCACACGTTTCTACTTCCCTAATGCCGACCAATACGCAGACGTGGCCCAGCCAGCCTGGCTTGGTGGCTGAGCAGCGACCTAAGAACCAGGAGACCACAGTTTCCTTCCCGGTCAGGGCACATGCCTGCGTGGCAGGTTTGATCCCCAGCAGAGTGCGTGCAGGAAACAACCGATCAATGATTCTCTCTCACCATTGATGTCTCTGTCTCTCTCTCTCCCTCTCCCTCCCTCTCTGAAATCAATAACGTTTTACATATATTGATATATATATATATATATATATATATATATATATATATATATATGAACTGTGGGGCTGTCTTACTGTCCCTATTAGGATGGACACCCCTGGAGGGAGCAAGAGTCTGCGTATTAGAGCCACCTACCCAGAGAAAGCGAGCCAGCGTCCCCATGCAGAGATGTCTGGGTGCTCCAGGGGGCTCTCTGATGGGTGGCCAGAGGGACATCGTACGTCTTCGCCCAGGTGCTGCCTGACCTTCCAGACACTCTCTTTCATTTGGACCCGAAAGACCCCCAATACCCCCAAAGTGGTGCTGACGTTCCTCTGGTCCCCTTCCCTCCCGGGCAGCGGCCCTCTCCGCTGGCTCCCACAGGGCCCAGGGCCGGGAGAAGCCCTTCTGGCCCCGGGAGACGCACGCAGCTCGCCAATTAATTGGCAGCCGCCAGGTGAATCACACAGGGACTTCCTTCTTGTTGCCCGGCAACCCCATGCACTTGGCAGTGGGACATTAAACACAGAGGGGAATGTTGGGAGGGACTTGCAAAATAAAATGAAAAGCAAAACATACAACACCCCAGACTCATCCTGGCATGGCCAACCCAGCCCGGGTGTGTGTGTAGGGGGGTGGGGGGGGGGGAGGAGGGGAGTGGGGTGGAGACGAGGGAATCAGCCCAGCAGAGGAAAATGAGGTTAGAACATAACCAGTCTAAGCAGAGCCCAGCTCGCCCTCCCCCACCCCCCTCCCCAATTCCTCGGGGTGCGTGGTTTATATGTAGCCAAGACAGGCTCTGTTAGCCTGGAGAAAGGCAACGGGAGGCACACGGATTAACAGGCGCCAAGGGAGCTGGAAGATTACCTAGAAACACGCAGCCCAGAGGGTTTATGAGGCTGGCTGAGGGCACGTATCTGCTGTTTTCGCGTCTCCACTGGGCACCACTGCCCAGGCTAAGTCACTCTGCCACCTCTAGGGCAGGAACGCCTTCTCCCAATCCTTTTCCCCTCGAATGTGTTTGTGTCTGTTGCTATGGCCACGGGGAGCTGTGCCCTTCAGACCCTGTCTCTGGCCTCTCTGAGAACCCTGGAGACAGAAACGAAATGTGTGCATGCTCTGTGTTGGGGCAGCCCACGGAACAAGGACTGGGACGAGCGGTAGGCTGAATATTAGCCCCCTGAAGACAACCAGGCCTTGATCCCTGCGACCTTGAACGCTACCTCTGACAGCAAAAGGGACTGTGTGGATGTGAGTGAGGGCTCTGGGACTGCAGGGATTATCCTGGATTATTGGGGGGCAGTGGGGGCACACACAATCACAAGTCTTTATTAAGAAAGAGGGAGGCAGTCCTAGCTGGTTTAGCTCAATGGAAGGAGCATCGACCTATGGACTGGAGGGTCCCAAGTTCGATTCCGGTCAAGGGTGTATACCTCAGTTGCAGGCTCAATCCCCGGAACCCAGACCAGGCCCTGCAACCAGTAGATGTGACTCTCCCCCTTCATTCCACTCTCTCTAAAAATCAATGGAAAAATATCCTCGGGTGAGGATTAACAAAAAATAAATAAAAATAAATTTCCTATTTAAAAAAAAAAAAAGGAAAGAGGGAGGGAGGCAGAGCAAGACCCGACCCAGAGGCAGAGGGACCCAGGGCAGGAATCACGAGGCAAGGCGACCAGGAGGCTCCAGAGCTGGGAAAGGCAAGGAAGTGGATTCTTCCCAGGAGACACCAGAAGGAGCCAGCCGTGCGGATGCCTTGACCTTAGCCCAGTGGAACTGGCCCCCAGAACTACAGAAGAATACATACGAGTTGCTTTACACCCCTAAGTTCCTGGTAATTTTACAGCACCCACGGGACTCTAGTGCTGTGCATCAGGGCACACGGGGTCTCTGTGTCCCACAGGTCTGTGGAAGAGGGCGTCACAGCAAGCGCACAGGCAGCAATGGGCTGAGGCTGGCCAGAAGGGGTGAGGTCCAGAACTCAGCTTAGGAAGGTCTCAGAGCGCAAAGGGCGGGTCTCTGAGACCAACTGAGGCAAGCAGCAGCCCAGGCTCTCTTGAAGGGGCCTTGAAATGGTTACCGTTTGTGACCGTAACTTGGCTCCATCTCTGAAAGCTTCTGTTTCATCATCTGCAAAATGGAGATAATATCTGCCTTGCAGAACTTTTAGGATTAAGGGAGATGCCGTGTGCAACGTACATGGCACAGGGCAGATGCCCAATAAATTATCACCCTGAGGAGGATTCTGTCGGTGGTTACTTACTCCAATACTTGTTCTCCCCTTTCTACTTAGAAACAGAACTCTGATTTCTGGTGGACACACTGGGGCCCAGAGTCAAAAGACCACGTTTCCCAGCCTCCCTTGCAGCTAGCTATGGCCATGTGACTAAGATCTGGTCAAGGAGACGTAAGCAAGAAGTTGTGGGACTTCTGGGGAGGCTGCTCAAAAGGCGTTGGGAAGAGCCCGATGGTTACCTCTCTGCCTTTCCTACTTTCTGCCTTCAGTGAGGATGTGTGGCTGGTGCCCCAGCAGCGGTCTTGGACTAGGAGGGACGCTGAACACGGGAGCCCTGAGGGAAGGTAGTTTAACAGGAAGCGGGAAGCCTGGGTCCCTACAAGCTGAACTGCTACTCTAGGGATGGCTTTTCTCTGGATGTCTGCTATGTGAGTAAGAATGCCCTTGTGTCCTAAGAGTGAAGTCACTACTCCTGTAGAGTTTTCTAGTAACCACAACGGACGCACTATAGCACAGATCTAGAAAAAGGAATCCATCTAGAGGAGTGCTTCTCCCAAGTGCAGTCCACCTTCAGCAGCACCTGGGAACGCGTTAGAAATGCAACTTCTCAGGCCCCACCCCAGACTCACTGCCTCGAACACACTGAGAGCCTCTGCGCATGGCAGAGGCCCAGCAGGAGACAGTGCTCCCAGCAGGGGAAGCGGGAACATACCTGAACCTGACTCGGGGGAGGACACGGGTGCTCCCAAGCAGAAACTGTCACCAGCACGACTGGGGCAGGCTTGGGAATGGACAGGTAGCTGCCAGGTGGGGTGACTGGATGGAGCAGGATTCCTGGTGGCTGTGTCACCTTACTTCCCATCAGAACAGGGTGGACACCTTCCTGCCTCCCATGAATAACCACACAGAGCCTCTGTTTCCTCCCCTCGTAAACTGAGAGCACCAGGAGCCAGCTCCCACGAGGTGCTGGGCACATGAGCTCATGCAGCCGGAGCACTGCCTTCGTGAAGGCGGGGACATGGCAGCAGCCTGTTTAGAAACGGGAGCACCCATTCTCCCTCGGGTCAGTAAACTCCCCAGGCGCTGAGACCAGAGTCTTCCCACAGGGCTGCGCTCTGAGCAAGGACAGGCTTCCCGTGCTTTTAACGGAGCCTGGAAATCAGCCCTGCGAGGCGTTGGAGCCGGGTGGGAGCATGAAGGGAGGTACACATGAAAAGGGAACCTGGGCACGAGGAGAGGAGGAGAGCTGAGCAGGGTGATGCTCCGGCTCCAGGGAAAGGCAGATGAAGTCACCTGAGAATTCTCTCTCCTGCTGGGACCGGCTCTTGCCTTCGCCATTTCGCTCCCAGCCTGCCCTGCTGAAATGCTGAGTCGCCAAGCTTTTCCTCGCTCCCTTGGACCCAAATCATTAAGTCAAGGATGTCCGTGGGGGGAGGCAGGAGGGAGAGGGAGGAAAAGAGGAGAAGAGGAGGAATAGACAGAAAAAGAAGAGAAGGAAGGGAAGGAGGTGAGGAAGAAAGAAGAGAGAGAGAAGAGATGGAGGGCAGGGGGAGAGGAAGGCAGAGAGAGGGGCTGGAGGACAGATGAGCGAGAAGCATACAGGGTAAACTGAGTCCTCGCAGCAACCCTCCCTCTCTCAGCTTCAACAGGCTAGTGCAGATGGGGAGACAGGGAACAGGTATGAGTCCATAACTCACGTGAAAAAAGCCAGGTCCCAGGGACCTCTGGGAGGCTAAGTCCCCGTGGGATGGAACCCACTGGCATCGTCCACTGAAGGCAGCAGATTGGAGCAGGTAGGAGAGACCCCCTTGCTCTGCCCCAGCGGTACCCAAGAGGCAAGGAACCGTGTCCCGTTTCTGTTCCTGGGAACTTCTGCTCCCAGCCACAAATTAGACCAAACCAGGGAGGACTTGGTTTCTGGCACTGGCCAGCTCCAAGCTTCCACCTTCCTCTCCCCCCTCCTTCCCCATGGGGTCCAAATACAGCTCCCACTTGCCTGAACCCCTGGGCTCCCTCCAGCCTGCAACCCTCCTGTGCAGATGTCCTGACTCTTGCAAATGTGTTAAAAAAACAAGCCTCATAAAGCTTCCAGATGTGCTGTGTGCACAGTGTTGTTTCTCGGCTCCTGTCTCCAGAGGCCCGTGTGTGATGTCCAGCATCCTGAAGGCCCGGATGGGACAGAAGGCAGCCAAGGGGCATGGCCTGGGGTCGACGGGGAAGGGGCCCTTCCGGCAGGACCACACTCACCCATCCACCCATCGACTGCCCCCCTGCAAAGATGCGACCTTCTTCTTCTTCCCCCGGGTTCTCTCACCATCCCCCACGCCCTGTTTCTTCCCCTCTTAGAGGTCCTTGGCACGTTTACCACGTCAAGCAAAAGACCTCCACATGACTGCAAAGGAGCGAGTCTGAGGCTCCCAAAGGGGAACCCTCCAGGCTGTGCCTTCTCTGAGCCTCCACCTCGTGTCTCCTTTAAACTTCGTGTCAGGGACAAAACGACACAGAGCGCCCCTTCTACGTACAATGTTGAGTGACCATCTCCGGAGCTGGGCCAGCCAGAGCGAGAGAATAGAGTGTGTGACTTGCCAAGCCCGCCCCTACCCCCCATGGCCGGTGGCCTCTGGCCCACAGAGAGGTAATTGCCAACGGGCAGCCTTGTGCACACACAGCCACACACGCACCCTACCCAGCGCGCACACACCTGAGGGCCCAGGATTCTTTGCACAAGGTGACGCCCGGCCCCTTTGATGCTCGCCGGATGTGCTCCCATTGGGTGAGAACCAGACCTCAATGAAGCCGGGCACTATCAAGAGGCCGGTGGTTTGCGATTGCCCCGGCCTGTTATCTCCGTGGTCCTGGGTGGGGCTGCTTTGCGGTTCTCCACTGAAAAGCATTAACTTCTAGGCGGATCAAAGCCCCTTCCGAATCGGCCGGCCTGAATCCCTTGTTTTTATCTGCAGGAGACTGTTCCTAACGATGGACTTTCAAGATAATAGGGACCCTAGTCCCAGACTCCCTCTGCCCTCTCCTTCCCACGCAACACGTCCCTCAGAGGCCACCTAATGGCCATGCCCAAGGCCCTTCTCCTCTCTTTCTCTGGGTGAAGAGAAGATGTTAAATATCCGTTCAGCGCTGGAAATGGGGGGCTGGCCAGCGAGTGTGCCAGGCCTGCTCCCAGCAACCGCGGGTGGACCAGGGGGACCGAGAGACACCTACTCGGAGACCAGGAAGGACCCCTTCTCCTACCTGTGCCAGCGAGGGGACTCCAGAGAGGGGCGCATCTCCGACACTTTTTTCTCAGGAGGGATGAACACACAGATCCCCACCTGGTCCCTGCAGCCCCATCTACTGTCTACCCGGATGTCTAAGGGCCGGCTGTCAGCCCACAGTGAGGACACAGCTGGACCCCGAGTTGCCTGGATCTGGGGCACCCAGAAAGGTTGCCCATCAATACTGGGAAGAGCCTGACCAGTTTGGCTCAGTGGATAGAGCGTCGGCCTGCGGACCGAAGGGTCCTGGGTTCGATTCCAGTCAAGGGCATGTGCCTTGGTTGCGGGCACATCCCCAGTGGGGGGGGGGGTGCAGGAGGCAGCTGATAAATGACTCTCTCTCATCAGTGTTTCTAATTCTCTATCCCTCTCTCTTCCTCTCTGTAAAAAATCAATAAAAACATATTAATACTGGGGAAGAAAGAGCCCCTGCACACAAGCACTGTGGGTGCCGCAGGCTTTGGGGCCTCCTGAGGGTTCCTCTGCTCCACCAAGGTCTGTCGGGGGCCAGCTGGAGGTGTGCGATGGCTGCCATGCTTTCCTTCTCTGTATTCATAGGACCTAGCATAGTGTCTGGTCCTGAGGAGGCACATGGATGGGTGGATGGGCGGGTGGATGGGTGGATGGATGGGTGGATGGGTGGATGGACGGATGGACAGCTGGATGAATGGACAAACGAGTAAATGAACCAGCATAGGCTGGTTATCTCACAAGTGTGGGAGGGAGGCAGGCTATGGATACTCATTCCTGCCGATGGGAAAACAGCTTAGCTTAGTGACATGGAGTCAGATCAAGGTTCAGATCCCAGAACCTGGGCAAGCTGCCTCTCTAACCCCTCGGTGAAGCAGGCTAACAGGGCGCAGACTCCATCGCGGGGCTGTCGTGAGGCCTGAGCTAAATCCTAAAGGCTCCTCGGTGGTATTTGTCATTGTCACTGCGTTTCCCTAGAGCACTCGCTCTATTAACAGGTCCGGGGGGGGGGGGCACTTCCAAGGAAGGACGACAAGGAGGCACAGCCCTGGTTATTCTCCCGGCACAGGCAGACCACACCCACGGAGTAAAAATCCCTCCGGGTCCACCTTCCACGGATGCTTTTCCCCCCTTTTCAATCAATAAGGTTTTTCCTAGTATTGATTAACGTTAACTCGATTCCTTCCACATTCACTCCCGCACAGTCTGAGGACTCCACCCGTGGGGAGGAGGCGATGAGGCCCAGAGTCTCACCACCTACAACCGGCAGCTAAAGGAACCCCATCATGAACAAGGCAGTTCCCCATGGACCGCGCCCAGGAGAGCTCACTTGGTTGGTATTTAATGCTGAAATGCACAGATGCCCTCTGCCTCGAACCCCTGGCCCTCCTGTCTGTCTCACTCTCATTACAGGCCCTACAGCCTAAAGAGCCGGACGAGGCCATCCCAAGGGAACGGATGCTTGCAGGACTCGGCCTGGACTGTCTGGCCCCAGGCTCAGCCTCAGCCCCAGCCCCAGCCCAGCCCGCAGGTGGCACGGGTGCCAAGGTGACGAGGGAGGCTGGGCCTCAGCACCCTCCGGTCACGAAGGGGCCAGACTGTTACTCAAGGCTGCAGCTGGGCTCTGGGAGGCCCCGGGAGGTCAGGCAGCAAGTTTACAGGACAGCCCACCCACACGGCACATCAGGATCCTCAGGACCGCTGGACTGTCCCCGGGGCCAGCCCGGTGCTGGCCCTTGGCCCTGACTCGGAACACTCCACCATATGGCCTCCCTCGGGGAGGATGCGAGGAGGAAAAGAAACAATCCGGGACCAGCAGGAGCCTGGCCCCCCTCCGGGTGCCAGGGACCCTTCCTGGACTCGAGGGACGGTGGCTGGAACTGTCCCCAGCAGGTGTCAGTAGGAGAAATGGGAGGTCAGGTCTCCCTCTCTGCAGCCCCCAGATGTTCCCAGGGTTTTTGATCTGCACTTCAAATACGCTGGACCTTGGGTTACTTCACACTCTCTAATTAAAAGCCCCAACTGGATTTGCATGTTTGCGGGGAGAGCTCTGACCAAGTGTAGGCAGCCAAAGAGGAAGGGAAGGAATCTCTGTTGTGCTCTCTCCTTCTCCCCTCCACCCCACACACCCTGACTTCTCTCTCTCTCTCCTTCCCTCTAAAAGTATAAGGGGGGGGGGGGCGGGGAGTGGGGGTGATGCTGTGTTGCAAACAAAACCCTGGCTGCCCTGGCCTCCGGGTCCTTGGAGTCGGCCTGTGTTCTGTTGAAAGCTTTTCTCTTTTCTCTGGTCCCATGGACACTGGTCCCCGTCCGACCCAGCCGGTCGGGGCAGGGGTGGGGGTGGAGGGGAGCTGGGTGAGGCTCTGGGAATTGAGAAGAAAGAGGCAAAGACCAGATTCTCTGGCACAGCTGCCAAGACAAGAGCCCGAACGCCTGGCCTGGGCGGAAGGCAGCCTTCCCAGGTGCCTGGGCGTGCTGGGACTTGCTGGGAACCAGAGCCCTGGCTGGCAGACCGGGGTGGACAATGGGCCCAGAATTCACAGGGGCAGCCAAAGGAGGGGCGGGGGGGGGGGGCGGGGAAGCAGGGCATTTCAAGGAATCACATAAATTAAAGACAGAAAGGATGTCAGGCCACCTTCACTTCCTTCCTCTCCTAATGGGAATTATCTCATTAGCCCCGAGCTTCCTTGAGGCTGACTTTAAATGATTCCTGTAATGGGGATCTCAATCCACGGCCTGCCCCCCTCCACCCCTTTCCCATGTGACTCCCAGGAGAGCTGGGAAGGGCTCTTAAAGGGACAGCAGCAAAAAGATGCAGTTCCATCTATTTAATATTTCACACACCACTGTGGTATCACCCTTTCACCCTTTATTTCCACTTATGGGAACTTACTGGGAGAAAATCGGCATGCAGACGGTGACAGATTCAATCACAATCGCATCCAAAAAAAAAAAAAAAAAAGGAAAAGAAAAGATAGTCAGTAAATGTTACCTTATGTGGCAAAAGGGACTTGATGGGTGGGATTAAATGAAGGATCTTTTAAAAAACAATAATGTTTTATTGATTTTTTTTAGAGAGAAAAGAAAGGACAGAGGGTGAGAAATAGAAACATGGACCAGCTGCCTCCCACACGCCCCCGACTGGGGAATGAGACGAAAACCCAGGCACGTGTCCTGACCGGGAATCGAACTGGTGACCTTTCGGTGCAGGGAATGATGTTTAATCAGCTGAGCCACCCTGGGCAGGCTAAATTAAGGCTCTCAACATGGGGAGATTGTCCTGATTATCCAGTCGGGCCCTAAATACAATCACAAGTGTCCTTACAAGAGGGCAGAAGAGGGAGATTCGCCCACAGGGAGAAGAGCCTGGTGTGACCACAAAGGCAGAGACTGGACCTTGAGCGCTGCGGCTGCAGCCAAGGCGTACCCACAGCCTCGGGAAGCCAGAGCAGCCGGAATGACTCTCCCGGGGTCTCCAGAAGGAACCGGCTCTGTCCACAACTGGATCTTAGCCCCCAGATCATTGTAGGGCTGAAATCAAGTTTCGTTTCCGATTCCAGGCTTCCAGAACTTCAGGACAGTGAACTTGTGTTATTGTAAACCAAACGGGTGGTCGTTTGGGATAGCAGCCCCGTACATTAGTTCCGACTGTCATCAGAGCCTTAGTTCCCAACAAAAGAAAAAACCAGTGGGGAAAAAATCAAAGAACTACTAAACAACAAATAACAGCCTAGAAAAATCAAAGAACTGCTAAAAGTGAATTATGTCTCAGTCCCACAAGGAAACACTAAGCAGCCATAGAAATACTGGAATAAAATTAATTTTTAAAAAAGACGACTGTCCTACAACTGAGCATGGATCTTGACTACTTCCCTTGCCTTTTTCGATATTTTGCCGATGGGATGCCTCTTGCAATGACTTCTGTCATCATATGTCGCGTATGTATTTGCAGGGTGGTGAGCCGGGTAAGGACGTCTGATCCCCTTTCTAGAAACAGAGAAGCAGAAACTGCGGACGATTTAGTGGAGACAGAGCTAGTGGTCCGAGCAGCCGGGGCTGGTACCCTCCTGGGCTCCGAAGGTGTTGCGTTTCCCAGACAAAGGGTCCTTTCTCCTCTGCACACAGCTCAGCCGGCAGCACTGCAGCCTCGGCCTCCGTCTTCACAAGGCCTTCTCCTCCACGTCTGCTTCTCCTCCTCCCCTCTTCCGAGGCCTTGCCATCGGCTCCTGAACTAACTCCATCTGCAAAGACCCTTTTCCTAAAGGAGGCCGCACCTGAGGTTCCAGGTGGACGCAGGTTCTGGGGTTCCACTAGAAGTTAGTCCACGAAAGGTGGGCTCCCCCCGCCCCTCCGAGTTTCAGCATCTTCACAAAGTCTCCTTTGCTTTTTCCAGGTCCCAGAGAGCAATCCCTTCTGGAAGTTTCCAGAGACAGACAGAGTATCCCTACAAGAATGAACTTCCCCACCATCAAGAGTTGCCAACGTGTTAGGCTGGGTGACCCCTGGAGAGATCAAAGTCTCCATCGTTGAAGGGTTGGAGCAGGAGACACCCATCTGGAAAGACTGGGGGGAGGCCCTGGGTCTGGGTGAGAGGTGGGATTAGCTCGTCAGAAAGGGTTTGGTTTTACGACTACAAGCAAGGACTACGCCCAGTCGACTTGGCAAGGCCTGGGCAGAGAAGAGGCTCCACACGCATGCTCACTGCCCCGTCGGGACGCCCCTCGCATCTCAGCATGCCTCCCTTCCATGAATGCACAGAACACTACAAGGAAAAACGAGCCAGACTCAGACGAGTGGCACGCGCAGTGATGGAGCGTCCAGAACCTTCTTCGCATCCTGTATCCTGGCACCACGGGAGATGGTCTGACAAACCCACGGGCCCCTCTCTTCTTGGACGGCAAGAAGGTGACCAACCAGGACAAATCACATGACCGGAGACACCCAACTCAGTGCCCCACGGTTATGGAGACTGAGAGAGGGACCCGGTGCCCCCAACGTGTCTGCATGGGCAGCTGAGGGTCCCTCGGGAAAACCTAAGCGATAAGGCCCTGGGGTCTATTTAGGCTCCTGCGCGGCCCGTGGAGAAAGGCAGAGAGAGAAGGCAGAGCAGCCGTTCTGGGCCGCAGCCGAAGCGGGCTGCCTGTGCAGGCTGGAGCCCAGACGAAGCACACCCACCAGGGGGTGACTTATCGGCTGTGGGAGGCCAGGGAAGCTCTTAAGCCACAGGTGGGAGCCTGTAAAGCCACCTCCGGGAGGAGCACAGACCTCAGGCCCCGCTTTGCTGCTAATCACACTAAGCACCCCGGGGTTTCAACCCCGATCTGGGTGGCCCTCCCCACTCCCGGGGCCTCTTCACGTGCCTGGTGATCTCAGCTGGCCTCCCACCAATCCTGCCGAGTAAGCGGGGCCGGAGTCCTCATTCCCACTTCACAGATGGGAGGCTGCCGGGCGGTTCGAGAACTTGCTGAGGGCCACCCAGGGAGTATGCGTCCCAGTGGCCAGTCCAGTGCTCCTGCCGCAGACCAGGCCGGCACCCGGTGCCCCGCCGCCTCTGTACTGCCCGTGAACACTTCAGGGCTTTTCCTAGGTGGCAACAAGGACCAGGGGACAGCTCCCCTGCGGGGTACTGGGGATCCCTGTGGTCACTGGGGAGCCTGACCTGCTAAAACGCCCACCTCCTCCTGTTCAGTCAGTCTCCTCTCCTGCTTGGAAGGTTGGGCATGGACCAGGGCGGGTGGGCAGGGCTTGTGCCACGATGGGCCTTCCCCCCAAAGCAGTGAAACATGCTTTCTGGGATGGGGGGGTGGGGTGCCGCCCCTGAGTGTTTCCCAGGCGTGGAGAAAGGAAGGGGGCAAACCAGAGCTGATGGGAATGTACAGCTCACCCCAGCCAGCCCCAGACTTCCCCGCGTGCCTGCAGAGGCCCTCAGCGCCTGGCCCATGGCTCCACGAGGCCTCGGGGAGTGGGTGGGAGTGCCAGGGAAGATGGGGCAAGAATTCTCTCCTCCCCCAGCGCCAGGTCAGTGGGGCAGGAGTTCATGTTGCCCAGGTCAGAGGCCTCCGTGGGAGGTGGCAGAGTTCCTTCCTGAACTGGACCAACGAGGCCCCAAGGCATTCCCTGCAGATCGGATGGAGCCCCAGGAGCCGGCACCTGGAGGGGGCGTGGGGGGCGGGCGGGCAGGGCCAGCTCATCCTCGGCCCACTCCGGGAATGCCCAGGCTCAGGCTGATCTGGCAGCTTGGGTTTCACCTCGCCAAGCTGTTTTTCTGTCCCTTCCACATCCCCTGCACCCTCGAGGGCACCAGCAGCGCCGCATCTGGGTCAGGCCCGAGCGGGGCCGCGGCCGGCGGTGGAAGGTGTGCAGGCGGCGGGAGCCAGGCTGCCCGCAGCGATCCCGGCCCGCGTCCGGTTCCCATGACACGCTAGCTGGCGGCGTTAATAACTAACCGCGGCCCAGACAGGTGCTGGCGGCCCGGCCTCGGAGCTCTCGCTCAGGGTTGACAGTGAGTCACTTCCCTGTTACAGTTTGCTGCGGGCTGAGTCACCCGCAGGGAGGCCGCCTGCTCACACCCGCTGGTTCGCTGGTTCGTTCGCACAGATGACATTCACGTCCCTGCCTACGACCACCCACTTTCCAGGTCAGCTGGGCCCAGAGGAAGCGACCCTCACAGTGTAGACCAAATGGCACCCCCGGAACCTCCGTGACCCAGCCTCTGCCTCTTCCCCTAAACACCCCCTCCCTCAACTGAGACAGTGAGTCACTGTCCCAAGAGGAATCTGGAGAGATTTG
>PVJC01004607.1:0-62935 GCA_004026665.1 Murina feae | reverse complement strand
TCCCAGGTCCCTTCCGAGGATCAGGGAGCAGGAAAAGGCTGGCCTGACCACAAGGCAGGATTTTCCCTGCTTTCTGGTGGCTGGAGGAAGATGGGCAGTAGGCAAGCTTGGGAGGCAGGCCGCACCCAGCCCTGGCCACGCTCAAAAAAGAGAACAACATGCTGGGGAGGGCAAGAGTCTGAGAGATCAACATAGAGGGCGTGCCTGCTCCAAGCCTCCACGGTGTGCCTGGGGCAGGCCCCCGGCAGGTAGACACACACAGGAGGACTGCTCCGAGCCTCTGATGCGGCTGGGGGCAGGTCCCCAGTGGTGACACACACACATACACACACACACACACAAAAGGCGCCTGGCAGACTGGGGCCATCATAGGACATCCACTGAGGGGTCGCAGACTGTCAGAGGGCACAGGCCGGGCTGAGGGACTCCCTCCACCCCGAGTGCACAAATTTTTGTGCACCGGGCCCCTAGTAAAATAATAAAAGAAAGAATACCTTGAACTACTCTTTAGAGATCCGAGAAGCACCCAAATGGTCACTAGGCAAGACACTTAGTATACCAGTTTATATCCCTTACCAATTGTTTCAGATCATGTCAATACTGTATAGCAACTTTCAAATAACAAACACCCTTCCCAAATTTAGTTGTGCTTTTGAGACCAAGAATGGAACTAAGATTTATCTAATAAAGTGTTTCTCTTCTATTAATATCACCCAAAAGCACTGGAGAGCTTATTAAAACACAAAGTGAGTGGTCCTACCCTCAGAGTTTCTGATTCATTAGGTCTGAAGCAGGACCCACAAATGTGCGTGTCTAACAATTTCCTAGCTAATGTGACTGCTGCTGGTGCAGAGACCATTTATAAGAATCACAAATCGATGACGGCAGTTCTCAATGTTGGCTTCACATTAAGAATCACCTGGGGCACAATAAAATGAAACCTAAGTCCAGGCCCCACTCCCACGGAGCGATTCGAGTGGCCCAGGTAAGGCCGAAATTATTATCATTACTGTTTCTAAATCTCTGGAGAAGGAGAACGCCCACAAGAAAGATTGGCAATAAAATATCTGGGGAAAGTGCCTACCTTTTAAGTCTTCTGCACGTTTCCCAGATGTCTAGACTACCCCCTCCTCAACTCCACAGACGGTAAAGGCTCAGCTACCATCTCCCCCATGAGCCTCAGAGGCTCAGCTATGTGAGGCAGGGGAACAGCGAGTTACTGAGTCGAGATTTGCACGATGGTTGGAGGAGGAGGGATTAGAAATAACGGGGCAAGCTGAAAGGCTATTTCAACCATGTAGGCCAGAAATAATAAGGGGAATGTTTAATGTATTTGAAAAGAAAGCAAAGAATGAACTAGTTACTGTAAATGAAAATTCACACCACTGGCCGACACCAGATAGAGGAGCAGGAGTCAAATAGATTCAGATTTTGATCCTATGCTATTGTAGTGCCTTCTACAGTTTCTAGCACACAGTGCGCCGTAAGTATTTGTACACTAAAGAACTGACCTACGGAAATGCAGAAGGCAGAAAACAGTATGTTCAGATGTTGAGGAAGGGTGTCTCGACAGCCTTTGCGGAGAGAGACTGCAACTCATCACACACAGATGGGAAGGATGTTGGCTGGCTATTTTGCGTATTCCAAATCTTAAAGGATTAAAAAAAAAACCCCAAACGGTTTTATTTCTCATGATTCCGTGGGTGGTTTTCTGCTTCATGGTGTTGGCTGGCACAAAGGTAGATGGAAGATGCAAATGTCCTCATTCATCAGGCGGGGCGCTGGTGCTGACTGCTGGCTGGCAGTTCCCTCATGTGAGACTCCACGTGGCTGTGTGCGTGTCCTCTCACAGCGCAAGGCAGCTGGGGCCCAAGATGGTGCACTCCAAGCACAGAGGTGAAAGCTGCAGATCTGCTAGGGCAGAGCCCCGGAAGCTATGTGTCACATCCAACATTCTAGTGGCCAAAGGAGTTACACGGCCAGCCCAGATTCCAGGTGAGAGGAAGCGAACACCTTTCAATGGGAAGACTGCCAACGAACTGCAGCCTTGTTTAACCACCACAGCCCATTCCCTGTCCACAAATTTACATTCCCATGCATACAAGGCCTGCTCACCTTCCCCCCAGGTTCCCCCCCGCCAAAGTTTTAGCCCACTACGGCATCGAGTTCAGGCTTCAAATCCAGGATCCTGTCACCTAAATCAGGTCCTCAATGCTATGAGACAATGTCCTTAAGTTTCTTAGAGACCCTTACATCTAGCTGAGAAGATCTAGGAGGTACTGCCTTAAATCTTTTGAAATCTTAATACAAGGTCTTACAGCTATGCCCTGGCTTTTATTTTTACCCCAAGACCAAGGTTTATGGCAGTAGTGTTCTGGACCTAATCTTTAGACCTGAGGCCATTTCTTACTCGAAGTACCTTTTGCTGGGAAAGGAAGCTGGCCCATTGGGAAATAGTTTTATTTATGACCCTAGAAAATTATCATCTGGAAATATTTCCTCTAAAGTCTAGTTAAAATCTGAATAGTCTCTTTTTAAATTCATCTCTGCAATACTTTGATTATAGGTGGTTAAAAAATAAGCTAATTGGCACTTCAGTATTCTGCTGGAAAATTTCCCAAATTAGATCCACAATTCATTAGGTTCATTTTCAATCTTCCACGTAGGGGACAGTCTTGCTGATTTTTCTGCCACTATAAAAAAAGATACCACCATTTTATGTTCTCCAATTGCAGTTTCCTCACTGTTCTTCCAGGCAACATTTTTTTAAATCCTTACCAAAGGATATGTTTTTATTGATTTTTAGAGAAAGAGGAAGGGAGGGAGAAAGAGAAATATTGATGTGAGAGAGAAACATCGATCAGTTGCCTCCTGCATGCAACTCGACAGGGGATGAAATCCACAACCTAGGTATATGCCCTTATTGGGAATCAAACCCGCAACCTTTTGGTGTACAGGGCAATGCTCCAACCAGCTGAGCCACCTATCGAAGGCCCAGCCAACATTTAATAGCCTTATTACTGCCCTTCAGGTCTTCACCGCCATCTGGTCTCAAAGCTCATGCCAGATGTTTTGTTATGACAGCACCGCACTTCTAGATACAGTTGTTGTTTTGGCTCTTAATTGCTATGTAACAAACCATCCCCAAACTCAGCAGCTAAAATAGCAAAATCATTCTCATGACTGTGGGATGATGAGGCAATCTGTTTCACATGGTGTTGGCTTCAATGCTGGGATGGCTGGAAGGTCCAAAATGCCTCAATCACAGAGCTGGCACTTGGGCTGGCTGCTGGCCTGGAGCTCAGCTTGGGGTGGTGACCAGGGGCCTGGCCGCTCCTTCACACAGCCGTGTAGGCTTCCTCACAGCAAGGTGGCTCAGTTCTAAGAAGGAACCTTTCAAGCACATGAATGCAGAAACAACAGTTCTCTTTAGTCCAGCCTTAGAAATAGCCCCACACCATTTCTGTCCCATTGGATTGCTTCAAACAGGAAACAGGGCCAGCTCAGATCCAAAGGGAGGGGAAACAGAGAGTCTATCTCTTGATGGGAGAATCACAAAATATTTGCAGCCATCTTTGATCCCCCAGAGGGAGTCGTATTTAAGTAGTAGACAGTGTCATAGAAATGAATAAATAATTCTTCGAGAGAGTACGTTTAGTGAGTGAATAACAGAACTTTTCTCCCCTAGTTAATATATCAGATGCAGGACTACCAGACACAGAACAATAAAGGGGGATAGAGAAGCAGGGTCAATGAAATAAAGGAGAAGCACGGTATTTCTGGAACACAAAAACCAAAGAGTTTCAAGGAAAGAAGCTGACATCATAGTCCAAAAACACAGAGAAACCAAAGGAGACTAGAGATGTGTGATACCATTCTGCAACCCCTTACCCAAAGCAGTAGAGTGGTCTAAGAAACAATCATAAAACTATTCTAAATATTAAGATTATATGATTAACTCTAATCATTTATAGCCCCAGGAGAAAGTTACTGAATACGGCAATTAAAACCATGGGAACAACCTTAGATATCCTAATAAAAGCTCAGTTGCTCTGAGTTTTAAGCAACATTCTTTCTAAAAATTATTTTATTTTATTGTTTAAAGTACCACATACGTTTCCTTTTTCCCCCGATTGACCACCCCCAGCCCCACCCACTCCCCAGGACAAGCCCTCACGGCCCCAGTGTCCCTGTCCATTGGTTATGCTAAAATAAATGCATACAAGTATTTTGGTTAATCTTTTTCTCCCCACACCCCTGCCATCTCTTTGAGGTTGGATGGTCTGTTCAGTGTTTCTCTGTCTCTGGATCTATTTTTGTTCATCAGTATGTGTTCATTATATCTTGCATCTGAGTGAGATCATGTGTGACTTAATTTCACTTAGCATAATGCTCTCCAGGCACATCCATGCTGTTGCAAATGATAAGAGTTCCTTCTTTTTTACAGCAGCGTAGTATTCCATTGTTATCTATTACTTAGATATACCACAGTGTTTTAATCCATTCTTTTGCTGATGGGCACTTAGGCTATTTCCAGAACATTCTTTACTTATCTCACAGTCATGGAATACATCATGTATTAATTAATTAATTTAAAAAATTTAGAGGCAGACTGACTTCTGTGTGCAGTGCCTCATTTATATGTCTGGAGTCTTAAAAGCCTGACTATCCTATGTTCTCCTACAAATGGACCTTGATAACTTGTTTGGAGGTTCTAGCAGCTACTCATATACCCTTGACTGAAGACTGGTCCTCTCCTCTGGGAGGAAGGTCATCTACTTCAGGAGGGATGCATGATGGAGGAAGGGGACACCTGCCGAGCCAGTCAGATCAGCTGAGTCAACCCTGGTGATCAATGGGGTGACAGATGTGGAAGCTAGATTGCCCTCACATCCCATCCTGTATTTAATTTAGAACTTGATTATCTTAGAGAAAAAGACCTCTTGGTTCTTGGATACTTTTAGTGAACTACCAAATTAACCTGAACACATTTAAAGAAGTTGCAGCCACATGATTATATAATTTGTTGAGCATAAGCCACCAGTGGCTGCATAATTCTTAGAGGGAATATGTAACTTGAAGCTATTCTTCACCACCTTCATGGTTTACAAAAATGTCTCCCTGACCCAACCCCCACCTCACAGTAAGAAAGCCATAAAATAGAGCCAAACTCAGTGCCTCTGTAGTTTCTTGTGAATCATACATGCTCTCCTTTCAAATGATTGGTTGAAAGCAGAGATCATCATTCCATTCACTTCTCCTAATTCTTCCATAGGTGACCTACCTTCACAAGAGCAGAATCATATGGACTATATACTCTAGGAAGAAAACAGGGAGATCAAAGTCCAAGTCTTTGCAAATAAGGAAATGAAAGTTCAGAGATGTTCAAGTACTACATTTGGCCAAGTTTCCTAATTTGGAAAGAATTGGATGGTTAGCAGTACTGATTCTGGCCATGTAGCCTAATTCATAATAGAGCTTTGTAATAAAAATAAAACAGAGTTTTGGAACATGAAGCTGCAAACATAGTCCAGAACAATTCTATGTTACAATTGTTCAATTATAATTCAAAAATAATTTTTTTAACTTTGGAACAAACCAGTGTATTCTTGAAATTCTTAAAAATATGAGTAAGCAACTCATCTTATAAATATTTCTCTAAAGTTAACTTTTATATGCACTTAATTATGGAGGCTAGAACTCCAAATGCAGTGGTTCTCAACCTGTGGGTCGCAACCCCTTTGAGGGTCGAACCACCCTTTCACAGGAGTCACTTAAATATATCCTGCATATCAGATATTTACATTACGATTCATAACAGTAGCAATATTACAGTTATGAAGTAGCAACGAAAATAATTTTATGGTTGGGGGTCACTACAAACATGAGGAACTGTATTGAAGGGTCTCGGCATTAGGAAGGTTGAGAGCCACTGTCAAAAGGGATACCAAGGAGATATGAGGCCTTGTTCTGCTTTCACAGGATTTATATTCCTACTAGAGGCTCAGAGCACGAAATTTGTGCACAGGTATGGTCCCTAGGCCTGGCTGCCAGCCCCACCCCATCCTCACCCACCCCTGGTTCCCCCTTCACCATTGGGTGATCAGAGCCCGCTGGCAGGATGGAGGGACTGAGAAGTTGGCTGTTCCCACCTGCTCACCAGAGGAAGTGTTTTCCGCCACTGGTCGGCATCTGTGTGTGGGGTAATCGGTGGGGCAAGGGCCTTGGCTTGGTGCCGCCCATGTCCGCCGCCACCCACCCTTGGTTCCCTGTTTGCCCTCGGGCAATCGGAGACTGCCTGCCAGAGGCAGGGACCGAGAGGTTGGGCTATTAGGGCTTGCAGGCTAGGGGCAGCTCCCTGATGGTCAGTGCACAGCATAGTGACCAGTGGTTCCGCCATTCAGTTGATTTGCATATTACCCTTTTATTATATAGGACTGTGGAGGGAAAACATGCATGGGTGAAAGCACCCCATCTTATACCATCACTTCTGTGCCAAAATGGGTGTGATGAAGGCTAACCCTAAACAGTACTACATCCAAATAAACCAAATAACCCAAGAGAATAGGTGAAACATAACGGAACAACAGCGCTTGTCAGAGAGGGGTCAGAACATTAATCTGTTCATGCAACTAATATTTACAATGCCTACTATGTGCCAGAGGGAGTTCTAAGTGGTCAGGGAAATACAGGTATGTAAGATAGACAAGACCCTGCTCTGAGTGACCTTACTGGGTAGTAAGGAAAGAGAGATAATAACCAAGTAGATAACGCAATAAAGTCAGAAACACTATGAAGACTCTAAAGCTAGTTTAGATTGGAGGGTCAGGGAAGGTCTCTTTAGAGGGACTGCCATTAAACCACAGATCTAAACGGAGCCAGCCCTGTGATGCTGCTGAGGAGGGTCATTCCACGAAGGAGTAAGACGCTCAGGGTGTGTGAGGATCAGAAAGGAGGCCCCCCAGGTAGAATGTGAGGAGCCTGTGGAAGGAAGATGAGTGGCAGAGAGCTTGCAGCCAAGGTAAAGAGTTTGGATAATACAAAGTTCAGGGGTGACGGAAAAGCCACCGAGGAGTCACACAGGCAGGAAGAGTTGATGATAGTAACTTTTACAATTTTAGAGTCAAATCAATGATTCAGCAGGGAAATGTGGCTAGGCTCGAGAAGTCAACGGATCTGCATCTTCATCTATAAAAAGAAAGGTGTTCAGAATGCCAGGGAACAGACCCACTGTGCTCACCACTGCTCCCCCTCGACTCTACGTTCAGGGTGACACACTTTTAAGACATGTATTGTACTCACACTAGGAAGTCATGCTGTTTCATACAGTGCATAAATCAAAGTCAAAAGCTCTGCCACAGAGCTAATCTAAGATTAATCTTCTACAACTATAAAAGAAGAATGATGTTTGCAGGAAGCAACAGAACTCAGGACTTATTTATTTCTGACTTACCTACTCTCAGAAAACATGGCCATCTATTACTTAGGAAAACCTGGCAAACCAATTCTATGTGTTAAAAATACCACCTTAAACAAAAGTATGAAAAAATACAGACATGGAGTGTCATGCAGTCTAAGTTTGTTGGAGACATTTATTATATCCTTTAGATTTTTAATGTTAAAAATGAAAAATCTCTCTCATTAAAAATGAAAAATCTCTCTCACATGCGTGCGCACACACACACACACACTTTTCTATATACAAAATTGACAAAGCACAGTAAGATAACATTTTATCAAAATGTATGTAGATTTAATTTTCTCTTCAACTGGTTTAAAAACATCAGGATTTTATTCAGGCCATCTATAAAAATAGTTATATATATATTTTACATACTAAGTATTCATTATTTGTTTGCCCCAAGCTACCAATATAATAGTAATTATCTTTACCATATGTTCACAATTCAGAATGTTAATCTTACCCTATGAATGCTGGTCAACCGGAAACTTTGCAATTAGTTTCTATTTGAAAAATTCCTAAAGAGAAATCATAAACATATTGTTATATTTTATGCATCACAGGACTCTAACACAATTTATCAATTTATATGGTACTAAAATTTTCAACATACAAAGATGTAACTTTTTAAAAAACTGAGTGTTGCCCTAGACAGTTCGGCCCACAGACTGAAGGGCTGAGGATCTGATTCTGCACCTTGACTGCAGGCTCAGTCTCTGGCCTGGTTGAGGCATGTGCGGAGGCAACCAATCCATGTATTTCCCTCACTTCGAAGTTTCTTTCTCTCTCTCTAAAAATCAATGGAAAAGGTATCTTCAGGTGAGGATTAACAAAAAAATTAAAGATAAATAAAAAAGTGCATGTTGTTAGAGAGATCACTCTCTGACCTCTCATAGAAGGTGTTAACTAATAGCCAGGGGAAGAAACAAACCACTATCAAAAATTACAGATTTAATCTCATCACTATGGCAACTTATAAAGTGTAAAATATGAACATTACATTTTTAGTGAAAAAGGAGATAAGCATTATATCTAAGGCACCACTCATTTCATAAATAAAAGATAGAAACACCAATTGAAAATATTTATGCTTCTTATATAAAAAAGGTAAACATGGGGGAAGGAAGAAAGATTTAATATTTGAGATTGTTTTCTCAGTTCAGGTTTTTTGTTTTATTTTTGCTGGACTGCTTAATTTTACACAATTGTGCCATTGTAAAATTCAATGGCAAGACACAGATCTCCTTTGCCTCATCATTTATCACAGGCTTTCTCGACGTTGTTATAGTTTCTCCAAACATAATTCATACATGCCTATGCCATAGTTTACAAAACTATTTCGCTACAGAATATTAGACTTTTTTCTTTTTATTACTAATAATGTTGTAAACATTTCTGTACTCCATTCATGTGATTTTTTTTTGCATAGACTTTGAAAGTGAGAGTAATGAGTCAAAGAGCATGAATATTTTAAGGCCTCTGATATGTAACATCAAATTATTTCCCAAGAAGATTATGCTAATTTTCTTTCCTATAAACAAGATATCAGTAGAACTTTCACCAGATGTTAGAATCGCCATTTTAAAAAGGCAAAAAAAACAAACCAATGCCAACAACAACAAATAAAAGACACTTCACTAATTCCATGAAAAAAATATCTTATTATTGCTTTATTTTGCATTTCTTTGATTAAGTGGGGTTGAATGCTTGCCAATGTTTTATTAATGAGTTTCCTTCTTTTTTCTACTTATTTACCTAAACCAGAGGAATATGTTGGTGAGAAGATATAAATGTAAAACTTAAAAAAAAGCTTTCTCAGAATGACAATTTGTCATCTCAGAGTGCAACCACTGCTGTCAGGTAAACTCACACACACACACACACACACACACACCAATAACAACAACAAAACAAAATGTACTTCAGTTTCTTTATCCAGGCTAAAGCCAAATCACTCTAATTTTAGAAACCATAGCAGAAGTTATCGACTTTCTTCCTCCCCAGCAGCACACAAAAGTACAAGTTGGAAGGATGAGCATGCAAAAATACTAAATGGCAATTATTCTCAGAACAGAATAAACAGTCCATGTTAGGCAGGATTAAAAACAAGCCTGGACTCACAGTAATTCTGCAGACCCAGCTGCCCAGAGATAGCATCTGTGGCTTCCACAGTTTGCTATGCTAATGAATGTTACAAAACTAGCATTCCCTCCTCCCTCAAAAACATTTTCTTTCCCCAGCAGCAGGACACAGGACATATATTTTCACTTAAAAAGTCAATTCCACAAAGTCATCTCCGAATCTGGAAGGTAAACAAAACACTGAGACTTCCCTTCCTCAAGTAAGAGCTTCTGTTCAGAAGGTTCCCCAAAAGAGATTTCTAAGGGAATACTACTCCCCAGTGACTATGGCTTAAGCAGCCTTCTGATAGAAAACAAAAGCCCCAAGGTTTTTACTGTGAAAATTGAGAAGCCCAAATGCTCTCATTTCTTGCTTGCCAGCAGAAATAATGGAGATTGACAAAGCAAACTCTTCTGTAGTAAATCAAAGAACTACTGTAAAATTTTGGAATCAGAAGGGCTTTCCATTTGGGTGAGTTTGTCTTTTAGTGAAAAGTTAAATAAAATTCTACAATTAAAGACTTAGCCAGAAGTCAAGAATCTCCTCATTGTCACTTGATTCGTTTTGCAGGTCATCAAATACGGCAAGAATCACTGCAACATCTTAGTTGCTTTGCTTTGTGCAATTCCAAAAGGTTAAGGCTTTCAGTGATGTGAAATTAAAGTATCCCATTTCATCAATTGGAAAGGAACATTTCACTTTACCATCTGTCCCACCGAGGGGTCACGTCCATGAATCACTTCCCTGAGCCGCGCTGACCTTCACAGGCTGACACCACTGCTCTTCCATCTCTGTCCCTGGACCACTTTACTAATAGTTCTCTCACACTGTTTTATAGTCTACCGTGAGCATGGCCTCAAGTTCCTTGGGGACTGGAGCAGGACCCCTGGGACCAACCCCAGTGTCTTTTCCCAGCGCTAGATTGAGGGCCTGGAGATCACAGTGGCTTCCATGTACCGATTCATCGAAGGGGTGTTGAAAACATCACTGGAAGCTGAATTAGACTGAACAAAAATAGTATCTGCCAGAACCTCTCTCAGGAATTGTACAGAATGGGGTCGGCAGGGAAGATAAGGAGTCTGCTGTTTTACTTCTGTTCCATTGAGATTCTGGGAATGCACAGAGGGGAACCAGAGTGCTTGCCCTCTCCTCTTAACAATGTCATGAACCCGGATTTAAAGAATAACAGTCTGAAGTGACATCAAATCATTAGCCTGCTCAGGGTAACATGTTACTAGCTCACAGAGAGTGACCCCATGTCTAGTCCTGTCCCCACCATTAAAAATAAGTATATAATTACTGAGTGAACAAGTAACACCAGATCAGGATGAAACCCCATTAGGAACCAAGGGTTCAGGAGGCCTGGCTCTCTGAAAGATCTGTGAACACACTCGCATGATGGGTCTGGAAGGGGGCACACACAGAGGAAGGGACAGAGCCTCAGGCATTTCCATCTCCCCGGGGCAGAAGCTGACGCTGAGCCTTCACCCTACAGGAAGGAAGAAAATTCATAGCTGACAACTTCCCCACCACACGTGACATCTAACAAATCAGAATGGAGAGGTGCTGTCAAACTCAGCATGATCGGCTACGTTAGAATGAAGGCCAGTCGTTCGGAATCACAGATGGGTCACTGGATAGATGCCACAGCATTCCTGAGTGACCTTAAAATCTTACCCAATAACTTCACAGTTCTTCTTTTGTACAAGTTAACAGTATAATGCAACAGGAATAATGCTGGAACCAATGGAATTATCACATTATTACCCCAAGCAAGGCTGGTGTGCATCCTGCCCTGTTCGCCTTCTCCCAAGGCCTAGGGTCCCAGGATGGAAGGACATTGCTTGTTTCCCCAGGGCCTGCCACATAGCAGGTGCTCTATATGTATGTAATTCCCAAACCCTGGGAGCTATGGTTAAACTGACAGCACTGCAGCTCCTTGGATGGTTTCAGTCTTAGAAAACCAGTAACTTCTCACAGTGATCACTGTAAAAATTGCTACCTCTGGTATAACATATTCTTAACCCAATGACAAAAATCATATTGCCATGTGCTACAAATCAGCCTAATGTTTATATTGAGCTCATTTCTGACCACAAAATACAAAGGTTCAATGTTCACCAAGTAGTAAACGACCATTTAACACAAAAGATGTTTTAAATGGACACTGCTGTCCTCTGATCCCCAAAACATGTAATTGCTCCATACATTGTGCTTCGTCTGCATTTAGGGAGGGTAGCTAGTTCTACGACACTTCCACCAAACCGCGACACTAAGAGCTGGTTAGATGCCTTCCTGCCTCTCATTTTGAGCTCTTAGAAGAGTTCCGTGTACAGGACAGGGCCTAACACACAAGAGATTCTCAATAATCACTTGTTGAATGGCAAAAGGTGGCAGGAGATAGAAAAGGAAAGGCTACAATTTGCTGTGTACTCAGTGAGGTAGGTATTCTGATCTCAACTCTGAAGGAGAGAAAGCTGAGGACTAGAATGTGCTCAAGCTCACAAAACAAACCCAGAATCCACACCAGCTCTAAGAGCCATCTGCTGCAACCACCTCTCCATGGAGCTACGTAAAATGGAGTTTTATATAGAATATGACCTCCCTCTTTTTGAAAAATCTGCAATCTATCTTTTAGAGAAACTACAAGACACAATCTAGAAAACCTCAGATCTCTCTAGTTTTTCTAGCTCATTACTCAGTATTCCGTTTAGTGGGCCAGAGTTAACAGTGCTCCCTCCATCCTGCCTGCCTCTATGACGTAATGAAGATCAACAGGACAGACAGCCAGAGCGAGGGTGCATCCTGCCCGCACAACCTCTCACAGAGAAACAATTACCCACCAATTTCATGACAGGAGGAATAGCTGTACTTACACTTAATCTGTGCTTAAAAAATCTTTTACCTGGCTTTTCTTCCCGCCTTCCTATTAAAATGTGGTTCAAAGAAATACATACCACATCACCGAAATATGACCTTCTTTCTGAGTGATTTCATAAAGGAGTGCCACAGGACCTCAACTTGTTGTTACTTTCAGTATGTTACCTTGCTAGGCCTAGCTCTTATCCTCGAATTATTATGAATATTTGTGAGACCTGGAAGGGAATGTAGCGGAAAAGGTGAGATCAAATTCTGATTTTGTCATTTACCATCTACTTGACCCTAGATTAGTATCAATAAGTATCAATTTTCTCATCTGTAAAAAAATAGATATTAATAAAGTTGTTTCAAGAATTAAATGAGGTAAATCAAATGGGTAGCACAACAGCAGGTACAAAATAAGTGCTCAAAATGGTAAGTTATTAACAGACTAGTAGCTGTACCTAAAATTAATCCTTACGGTGGGCTTTAAAGCATTATCTTCTTTAAGAGAAACTAGATTGGATGTTATGGGGTTTAGTTCTCTATCTAAATTAGTAATTTCCATGTCAAATTTTGCAATATGTCACATGACTCCAGTTATTACTCCAGTGTCATTAATTATACATGTAAATTACCTCAGTTATTTAATATATGGCCCACAGAGAAGACAAAGTATTATGAAGTGAAAATAATATACACTGATGCCCCCCTTTTAAAAACTTAAAATAACTGTGCAAATAACCTCCAGTTTTTGATGCAATGCCTATCTCCCCAATCAAGATCCGTGCTGCAGACAAGACAGACAGAGCCAGTGCCCCCCACGCAAAGGTCATGTTTTAAGTCTATAAACCTACAGGTTTAAATATGTAAATCAATATATGCAATTGTAGTCGTAGCTGCATAATGAGGATGTATGTGATGCCACAGAATTGCACATTTTTATTATTAAAATGGTACATTTTATGTTACATATATTTTACCACCAAAAATATCTATAATCATGTAAAACAGGAAAACGTGTTCTAACAGCTTTAAAATGAACATAATAAATTACATAAATTAAATACATAGTAAGCCCCAGTGTACTAAAAACATGCCACACACCAAAATATAATTTTCCTATGTCAAATTTCATTTGTTTATAATTTACTAGAGGCCCGGTGCACAAAAATTTGTGCACTTCGGGGGGGTCCCTCAGCCTGACCTGTGCCCACTTGCAGTCTGGGACCCCTCGGGAAATGTCTACCTGCTGGTGTGCCTCGCCAGCCTGGGTGAGGGGCAGAGGGCTGTTTTAGGCTGCCCACAGCCCCTTCAGGGTTCAGGTCCCTACTGGGGTGCCTGGCTGGAAGCAGGTATCTGGGATTTATTCAACTTCTATAATTGAAACTTTGTTGCCCCTGGCAACCCAAGGTCCCAGCCCCACAGGTATCTGGGGTTTGTTTATCTTCTATAATTGAATCTTTGTAGCCTTGAGTAGAGCTCAGGGCCCACAGGGCCCTGGCTTCCTCCATTGCCCCGGCCAACTCCAGCTCTATGGCCACCACCAGCTTAGTCAAGTTAATTTACATATTTGCTACTGATTGGTTGGTGGGCATGGCTTATGGGCGTGGCTCATGGGTGTAATGGAATGAGGGTCAATTTACATATTACTCTTCTTTAGATTAGATAGGTTATTATAATAAAAACTAAATATTTATCAATTTTGTTTGTTACCTTGAATTAGAAGAATTTGGATGGGAGAGATATGGTCCTACTAATTTTTCCCAAAAGGGCATAGATTTTTTTTTTTTTTAATACTAGAAGAAATAGCCATATATGAAGTTAACATATTTTAAAATCTTCTAGTGACTATCTAGGTAAACACATGAGATCTTTTCTCTCCCCCAAAATAACCATGGAAGCACCCCCTTGTTTACATAAATCACAAATAAATTTAGATGGATTTGGCAAATATTTGATCCTGTTATGAATCTTTCATATTAAGAGGTAAATCTATTAAGTCGGTCAACCCCCACAAAGTTTTCTACTCTCTACATTACACCTAATGGACAGTATAAAGTTGGACAAGTCATTTCACCTCACTTGACCTGACTTTCCTCACTTGTAATATTAGAGAGTCAGATGATGGATAGATCCTCCGCTTCCTGCATTCCACTGGTCTATGAGTTGATTGATTGCAGCTGGAGCGAGGGAACACCTAATCTGAAAAGACTGCTCTGGGGCGGTGAGAACTGCACAGGGCTTTAGAGGAAAGAAGTGACAGCCCCGAGAAAAGTATTAGCTCCAAAAAGAATGGTGTTGGTTTTCTTAGAAAGAGCACTGCACAGTCTTCAGCTGGCAACTAAGAAATTGGTCTTGCTAAAAAGAACGTAAAAGTGAGTCACAGCAAAAAAAGGTCATCAGGTCAAGCATATAATTAATGAAAGCACTGATTTTAATTGAAGGTAAAAAGGTAACTGGGGTTGGCCGGTGTGCTCAGTGGTTGAGTGTTGACCCATGAACCAGGAGGTCACAGTTCAATTCCTGGTCAGGGCACATGCCCAGGTTGTGAGCTCCATCTCCAGGAGGGGGTGTGCAGGAGGCAGCCGATCAATGATTCCCTCTCATCACTGATGTTTCTATCTCTCTCCTCCTCTCCCTTTCTCTCTCTGAAATCAATAAAAGCATATTTAAAAAGAAAAAAAACTGGGAACCATGAAATGATCCTAATACAAACCCACCCACTGAGAAACCCACCCACATTCAGTTCTTGGCCAGTAGCTGTATATGCTCTTTTGGGGTGATATCCTCTATGGTTCAAGATCACCCACCCCTCTGTATAGATGATTCCCAAACTATATGGTGAGCCCAGTGCCCTCAGCCTAAGCTTCCAAATCATCTGCCCAACATCTCCCTGGCTATCTACTGAGGTGTGTGGGGGCAGCTCCAATGTAGCATGCCCCAAATTGAATCTGCCATTCCTGCTCACATCCACACCAAACCTGCAACATCAAGAGTGAGAGCTCAATGATGCTGAAGAGTGACAGCAGTCTCAAGAGCTCAGGCAACCAACCAAAAAGCCTGCTTACCCTCTAATCCCTCAAATCGGTCAGGTCTGCTCTTTTCTTAAACTAGCCGCTTCTGCTGCTTCCCTGATACCACTGCCTTGGGTGGAGCCCGGCTCAGCTCTGAGGAGGACAACAGAAATACCCTCTTCTCTTGCCCTTCGTAGTCCTGTTTCCAAATGGCAGCCAGAGAGCTCTTTCTGAAACGTAACACCTCCCCTTTTGCTCTTTGTTATTATAAAGACAAAATAATGTTGCATGGAGGGGTGGGA
Organism: Murina feae; assembly: GCA_004026665.1. NCBI lineage: Eukaryota > Metazoa > Chordata > Mammalia > Chiroptera > Vespertilionidae > Murina > Murina feae. The sequence continues at coordinate 47,174 of PVJC01004607.1, read as the reverse complement.
GAGGCCTGGCAATCTGGCAATGGAACCTGATGGAAACGAGTGCTATCCAGCTTCTCTTGTTTTATTGGACCTTGCTATTCCCTGCCCAGGAATGCTAGTTTGACCCCAAAGGGCTGGGCAGACTGAATAACATATTCTATGATCACTTTGACCATCACTCACTTGAGAATAGCTGGGATAGAAAGAAAGGATGCTTCATGGGGGCAGGGAGGGGGGAAGGGCACACACTGAACCTCCCACGTTTGTGTGGCTACCTCTAACCTCAGCTCTCGCTGCGTATGCCGTGGATTCTGATGGTTTTTCAAGGCTCCTGCTCTGCTTCTATCTCCATGTTACCGGTGTCTATGGTCCCAGATACTGGCCTTTGTACAGAAGTTTTCTTCTACTTCCTGGTCAGCAGCATCTATTCTGGGAATACAGAGTGACTGCTCTTCCCGCTGACGCGTTACCCTGGAAACGTTCTGTGCTGCTTCAGGCAAGTACGAACTGCCCAATTTTACTTCTACTTTATTTATATGTCTTTTGTTCCCCCTGAACCTAGGGGCCTCCTTGTTGACTGAGTGAAGCCTCAGTTTCTCCACCATCGCCCCCTGCCCCGTGTAGGAGTGAGAGGTAGAGACTGGTTTTCCATGGTGGCCGTGTGGGACATGTGCCCTGCAGGAGTGCCCTACCTCCACCACCATCTGCATGGGCTTGGCAAATCCCTCGCCCAATCCAGGCCTTCCTGTCCTCCGCTTTGCAGTATGGACAGTCATACTGGCCCCAAGAGTTGATATCAGTGGTAAAATAAATATTGTAGAAGTACTTTGGAATCATTAAAGTGCCACATAAACGTAAAGGGGAACTCACAAAATCAGCCAAGTCTTTGCTGATAAAATAATTTTAAAAGGGGAGGGCCTTGGGACATTATCTTAAACTGAAACAAAATAACCCATGAAGGGAGCTCTATCTACCCCCACTTTGGTCCCAAGGAAACAAAACAGCAAGTGTTACAAGGTCACCAACACTACCTAACATTAGATCTTACCGCAAAGTCAAAAGAAACTGCAAAGAGCTCCCTGGCCCAGACACAGAACTACAGGGTAAGAAAAAAATTAGTCTTCAAATCAACCTGGCAATAAAGGACCATTTACATTCCATCAACTGGGTATTTAAAAAGAAACAAACAAACAAAAACACCTGAAACCCTGGCTCACAGTGCCAAGGAAGCGAAGCCTTTGCTTACTGGCCCCGCCCACAGATCTTGTAAAACATTCCAGTCAGCCAACACTGCTGTATCTTCAGGACCCTATTTTCCCTGGAAAGAACGGGTGGTAGTGAAGCATTGGGCAAGAATGCTATGAGAAAGTCAGTTTGGAAAGAAGAGGTTCCTACGTCATCTATTGTTTCAGGTAAAAAGTCCATTTTCACCTTGGTGTTAAGTCAATGCTGCATATTTGCAACTTGGTTAATGGCTGCTGGCCAAACTCATTGGTTTCCATTTGCCCCTCTGCTGGAGCAGAACAAAGCCTGGTTTACATTTAGGATAAACACAGTGAAATAAATGTCTTTTTCCTGACATGACTTTCTCTCCCATGAACTGGGTGTCGTATAGTGTGACCCTATTCTGACATGAGTTAGTGTCCGACTCTACAGGTTTAAGGGTTCAGTCCCACAAGACTGTCCCCATTCCAGACACCAGTAACAAGTCCCCGTTCACAGACTACTCACCCTTCTGTACGACTTGATGACAAATTCAGAGGTTCCCACAACCCCCTCAAGTTCAGTAATTCACTAGAGCATAGCACAGTTCACAGAACTCAGGACAACACTCTACCTAGCATTATTGTTTCACTGTAAAGCATACAGCTCAGGAAAGGCCAAATGGAAGAGATGCATGCGTAGGGCAACATATTTTGGGGAGCAGTTGGGGTGGAGCTTCCAGGCTCTCTCCAAGTACTGCACTCTTCCCACACCTCAATCTGTTCACCAACCTAGAAGCTCCCCAACCTGTTATGTGGGGGTGTTTATGGCAGCTGGATCACATAGGCATGAGAGATTAAATTGCTGGCCATTGGTTATTGAAAACCTCAGCCCCTCTCCTTTCAGAGGTCAGGGGTAGACTGAAAGTTCTAATGCTCTAATCACTTGTTTAGTTCCTCTGGAGACCAGTCACTATTCTGCAGCTATCTCGAGGCCCACCCAGAGTCACCTGATTAGCATGAACTCAGGGATGGTTGAAGGAGGCTCCTTATGAGTAACAAAAGATGCCCCTATCAGAACATTCCAAGGGCCTTAGAAGCTCGATGCCAGGAAGCAGTGGCAAGGGCCAAGTATATATCTCTTATTATACCACTGATAGCATATCGCTGCATAAGAACAGTCTCACACAAGGGCTAATTCCTATGTGAATTAATTACAATCTGAAACAGTGCCAACCAGTCCACTTAGAATAGAGGTGGGGAATGTCTGGCCCTCGGGCCACATAAGGCCGGAGAAATCATTTGGTCTGGTCCTGCCAAGGCACTAAGGGTGAGTTAATCATTTGTTTGACCAGCTAATTTTTTTTAATGGTGTGTCAATTATCAACTTAAAAATGAGCAGGCTAATTTTTAAGTTAATTTTCTATAGCTCGAGAATGATGTTATAAGCATCCAAATGGCCCTTAGCAGAAGAAAGTTTCCCCATCCCTGACTTAAAAGATCAAGCTTACCTTCATGGCCAAAAAAGGACAGCCATTTAAGCCATTGCCATCCTAAGTCAATGACTTATAGAAGTTAATTTCTAAGACATGTCTTCCCTGACCACTCCAAATGGGGGCCCCTTCACAACATTGTCTTTTGGTTCCTCATCCCTTATTTTCATAGCTCTTATCACACACTTTCGTAAGACTGTTTCGTTAAAGGTTTATTTCTCTCCCACTAAACTACAAGCTCTATGAAGTCTATTCTACATGTATCATACTCCCCATTGTATATCCAGGGCTTAGCAGGCAGAAGCTGCTTTAAATATTTAAAAAAAAAAACAAGTGTTGGAGAGTTTGTCAAGAAAAAGGAATCCTCATTCACTGCTGGTGGAAAGGTGAACTGCAACAGCCACTATAGAAAACAGTATGGCGGGTCCTCAAAAAATTAAAAATAGAGTTACCATATGACCCAGCAAACCCTCTTCTGAGTATCTACCTGAAAATTTTGAAAAAACTTAATTGTAAAGATATATGTATCCCTATGTTCACTGCAGCATTACTCAGGGTGGTCAAGACATGGAAACATCTACCCTTTGATAGATGACTGAATAAAGAATATGTGGTCCATATATGCACTGGAATACTACTCAGCCACAAGAAGAGAGGAAATACTGCCATTTGCAACAACACGAATGAACCCTGAGAACATCATACTAAGTGAAATAAGTCAGAAAAGGTTAAAACCATATGATTTCAATTATGTGGGCGATATAAAACTGAAAACCAATGAACATGAGAAACAAAAACTCAGACAAAGACAATTGTATGGTGGTTATTAGAGGGAAGGGGGTGGGCAGTACTAAGGAGTAAAGGGGGTCAAGTATATGGTGATGGAAGATGAGTTGGCTTTGAGTGGTAGGCCCACAATGCAATCAATATACAGATCATGTTTCATAGAAATGTACACTTGAAACCTATATAATATTATTAAACCAATGTCACCCCAATAAACTTAATTTAAAAACATATTAGGGAGCAAAGAGGGAGAAATGGCGGATATCTGTAATACTGCCAACAATAAATTTAAAAATATATACATTAAGTGAACAGACAAAAGAATAAAAATTAGACCCCCTTGTTTGGAGCAAGCACCACAACACCTTCCAGTATAGCATCCTGTCTTCAATGCATCTTGCCTTCAACGCACCAAATTCTACATGACATGCAAAGGTCCCTGAATCCATTAGCAGGTAAAGACTCTATCTGAGCCCTATCAGCAGAGAAGGGGAATTTAGCTCAACATTAAGAATACCTAGAGGCAGCTCAGCGCATACTGAAGTGACGGAGTATGGTCACGCTTCTAGAAGAACCCACAGGCAACTGGTAAGACTCAGGTAGGATGCCCACATTCCAGAGAAGGTAACAGGTAGGATTTCTGCACACTGGGCTCCAGAACGCAGCAGGATCCTGCAGCTTCACTTGGTGATAGTAAAAGAGAGAAACCATGCTCTTCCTGGGAATTTCAGAGTTTTGATGGCTTCCCAAGAGACAGAAGCCCCATTCTCTGGAAGCTTAACATGACTTCTAAATCAGGGTGGGGCTTTGTCTGGCTTAGTGACAAATTCAGCTACATGACACGCATGATCTCTAGCCAAACTTGTTTCTCCTTTGTGCACAGCAAATAAATCCAGTTATTTCTCAGCAACTCAACTTGAAAGGCAGAAAGATCACGCCAAGACAGCTAATGGTGTTTTTCCCCCCCTGTATCTATTTTTTCCTTACCCATCACAAGAAATAATATTTTTCTATTTATATTTGATAACAACATCTGTTTTAACTGTGGAAAGTTTTATCTATTCAAGGAAGGCAACAACTTAGTCATGTTAGTTGAACAGAGTTAGAAATGAAAAGGAGCCCTAACCAGTTTGCCTCAGTGGATAGAGCGTCCATCAGCCTGTGGACTGAAGGGTCCCAGGTTCGATTCTGGCCAAGGGCACGTACTTGGTTGTGGGCACAAGCCCAGTAGGAGGTGTGCAGGAGGCAGATGATCGATGTTTCTCCCTCATTGATGTTTCTAACTCTCTATCCCTTTCCCTTCCTCTCTGTAAAAAATCAATAAAATATATTAAAAAAATAAAAAAGAAATGAAGAGGACTCCAGGTAGCACCAACATGTGTCATGTCCAGAGATGTAGTTCCCAAGATAAAGTGTAAGAGGAATGTCTTAGCTTGCATCCACTCTGACACTAGGTGTATTCAACAATCATGGCCTCGCTTCTGCTCGATGCAAAGCATCACCCAAGATGCTATAGGGGATAGAAAGGCATCAAACTCAGACAGGACCCTCAAAAGGAGCATATATGCTTTGGTGGTTTAAAGCATGAATATAAGAAAGGTCAAACAAATGGATTACACAGTTGTGTCTTAAGCCAAAGGAATAATAGTTACAGCATAGAATTTACGAGTTGGGCCAACAAGATGTATAGAATTTATACAGGTGGGAGATGAAGGGATAAGGGGTTAATAAGACACATAACATTTTAATGTAGAGGAATAGAGAAGCAAATAAAGAAGGTAGGAGGAAGCCAAGATGAAATTAAGAAGTTAGTGATGAGACATATATTTGGAGTATTTTTGATACAGAAATAACGAAGATAAGATTAGGAAGTCGATTAGGGTAAAATATTAAAGAAAGTTTGGAATGTTAGGCTATGAACTTTTCAATACATAACCCAATAAAAATGGAATAAAAATATCACTTTTGGAGTAGACGAATATTCTAATGAGAGCAGAAAAGAATTTAGATTTGATCTTATAAGCAGTAGGGAATCACTGATGGTACCTGAGCAAGGGTACCATGGAAAAAAATATATTTAAGGGTATATTAGGGAAATTAATTTGAAAGTGTTGGGGAGGGGGTTAGAGAATAATAGCAGGAAGCCTAATTCTACATTAGGGTATATATTAGGTCACCTTGTGAAATAAACATAAATGAAATTCAGAATTAAAGTAGAAATATTCAACAGTTATGCTTAAAATGTTAAACTATTAGACTAGCTAGTAAAATGATGCAGCTGGACGAAACAGATTTTGAGGGAGCAGATTTTTCCCAGAAAGTCTTAATTGAAGTTTTTGAAACAGAAATGGATTTCATTACGTGTTTTTGTTTGTTTGGTTGTTTTGGTGTCGTTTACACAGGATGGCACCTGAAGATTCTGGTAAAATTAGATGTCTTGAGGTAAAAATATGACTTTTAGAATGAATAGCCAAATATTTCATGTACTGCCATATCACACAAGAACAGTCTTTAAAACACATACACAGAAGGGTGCCAGATACTCTAGTGGCCGTGTGAAACACAACATTAGCAAGTCATCATCTTAAGAACATATGAGGCCCTTCCTCTGGAAAAACCATTAGGTACTGTCACACACCAGGCAATCAGACCTTTGTTTGGAATCAAGTTACAATTACTCTAAATATGGGCCAACATTTCATCTGTCTCATCACTGGTGCCTACTCATTCTGTAGATGACTTCACCACAAGGTAACTTAATTAGGTTCAGTGCCAAAGAGTTTGGGTGTTTGTTTACTTTTTTAAAGAGTTTTCTTTAAGCAACTGATTACCAATTTAAGCATCAGAAATCTTATTTCTATAAAAATTACTATATGAACTATATCCGAATCAAACCAACTTCTCTCACCCATTATAAAATAATATTCTTCTCTCATAAATATTTTACTTAAATATTTCCCAGCAACAGGCTTGTGAGAACAAACCAGGAAGTGAAACCAAATATGATCCCACTGTGAAAGCCGAGTAAAATGAAAGAGCGCATTTGGAATCAGCTGAGGCACTATTAAAATTTCATTTAAAAATACACATTGCCCTTAAAAACATCAATTTAATGAGAGCAGTGATATGAGGAATTTCAAAAGCATACATCTTCACTTTGCTGTTTGGGAATTTCCCCAATCGTCTGTGCAATAGCTTTTCATATCCAGGCTGGTTCATTTGAAATGCAGGCACGCACCCAGCCTGCCTGGGTGAAGGGAGAACACGGAAAAGCTCTCATTTTCATGGGAGCAAATTTACTCTCCAACAAAGCAATTGGAATCGTTAGTGATTTGCTCTGGAGAAATGTACCTTTTGCTTCGAAGGTAACAAGCAAATTTAAATTTCTCGTAATTGTTTTGCTGGGGTTACCATCATTCCCTTCATTCTACGGTAAATCGGAAACTCCCTGCAAACAGAAACCAATTTTTCTGTTTGATTAATTTGTTTTTTAACGGATTAGGAAGACTCAGTAACCAGGGATAGGAAGAGTTATACAAAGCAAAGCATCTAATGATTATTTTTATTGTCCAAGGATAGTTTATCAACCAAGACTTGTCACAATTAATATTTCCCTTCTAAGATGGATACTAAGCAGAATTGTTAGCATAGGCAGCTAGATATTAATAAACAAAGCGAGCAAAGGGAATTGGACATTGTTGAATCTAATGGGCTGGGAGCTGAATCAGACAATAAGCTTGCTTCACCAGGAAGTTACAGCTTCACACACTCTCTAGGGCATCCTCCACCCTCAGGACCTAATCCCCTGGACTCCCCAAGGTGGCAGGAAGGATTGAAGCTGGGCGGGAAGGATTGTTACTGGTCACTACCAGGAGAGGAATAAAAATACCAGAAGAAACTTCTCTGCTGGGAGCTTGCCCAGTAGAAGTCAAGTGGTTCAGGTAGAGGTGCTTCTATGATGAGGCAGGTGCAACAGGAACTAAGATGGTGACCATGAAGGGGAGGTACCTAAGCCTGGGATTGGATAAGGGACACAGAATCCCAGAAGATCTTGCAAATAGATTGGTTAGGGGTTGGGCCCATCAGAAGCCCATGAAAGACTGGGAAGTTGACTAGTTGGTTTGAAAGGGTGCCTGATCCTTCCCAAGCCTGATGTAATATAATCCAAGTTTAACAAAGCTCTATTTCTGGTGCCCATAACACTCCCTCACCCCATTCATTCACACTCTCTCTCTTCATAGCAGCCATGCCACCCTAACAGCCACCTGGGGTCCAGCAGTCACATGGACTCCAAGCCTGGGCTTGTGCACAGTGCTAGCCAGAGTGTAGCTGGGGACAGACTATGCTAGACAGATGGTGACAGACATGGACTGAACCAATGGCACAGGATTTCTGGACCGCGGCCTTTGTACTGGGCTTAATGAAAACAAGGTTGGACTTTTTTCACAGTGAGATGGATGAAGATCAGACATTGGGAACCTGGGGGCAGCCTTCTGTTTCCACCCAAATAAATTTTATCACCTCATCCTTCCATATGGGCCCTTGAAAATGCTTTTCTCCTGACACGGCGAAGATCCCATTTCCACCAGCAGCAGAATCATAAATTCCTGCATTCTACTACCATAACCTTTATTCAGAGTTGGTTGTCTGTGAGAGGGGGGCTAGAAGATACCTGGGCAAAAATAAAATAAATTCTCACTTAATGATTATTATCCTTTATTTTTATTCTTAATTGTAAGCAGGATTTGAGTAAGTTTAATAAGGCATGCAATAGTTTTATAAGCAATTTCTTAGCAATCTAATACATATTATATTATAGTCCTTGAACTACCTAAGACTTCAGCAAATGATTAGGTACCCGCATCAAACACTGCACAAACACAATGCAAATGTGAATATCAGTGCTATTCTGCAGACAAAGCAGACACTCTGCTGCTCCACATGAAAATGAAATTTAAAAGGAAAAAAGGAACGATGAATAAATATGAGCAGTGACAGACAAATCCATTGGCACACACATGTGTGTATACACATTTTGTGTATGTGCTCACAGAACAGTATAAACATTAGGTGGACAAGTGAATTCAACATTGGAGAGTCTTCTGTGTAAGAACTCTGTTATTCCTAGGAAACTGAGGCAATTCCACTGTCATTGTCTAAAAAAGTTGAAGAATGTGCCTACGAGGTCTAAATCCTGAGTTTGTCTTTGGACACATTGAAGAAGTCAGTATTGAGGCAGGCTAGTCCCTTAATCAGTCTATTTCTTTCAGGCCACTTCATTTTCTTCCTGTTACTCTCACTCCCTGTACCAAATGCTATACTCTCACTATAGCGCCTGATACTTGTATGTGCAGTTGATTCTCCTAACAGAAAAGCTTTTACTGAACATCTGTTATGGTATGGCAGATTCACTGGGGCAGCAGAAGGGAGTGGGACAGAATGAAGGCAAGGGAATGAGGTAAGACCAACTGTAGTAAGTTAGTAAGAAAGTAGTGAGGACCAGCAGTGAGGGGAATGTCAGTGAAAATGGCCAGGAATGAAGGAAGTTCAGGAGTATAAACAGGTGAAGGGGACCAAAATTTTGCCACCCTGAAGCTGGCTTTTTAGGATACTAACGTTAATCTGTTTATTAAGAAACAAGATTCAGAAAGAACCTTTGACATCCTCCCCACTTTCCTACTCAAGAGATTCAGATAGACAAAAACCTACTTCAGGAAGATCTTAGGATGTTAGCGTTAGCCTCATTTAAATTAAGTATCCTATATAATAAGAGAGGGATATGCTAATTAGCCCAGATATGCTAATTAGTCATGACCAGTATGCAAATTGACCATCACTCAAACACACAAGATAACTGCCCCCATGTGGTCAAAGATAGCCACCACAAGATGGCCAGCAGGGGAGGACAGCGGGGGTGACTAGGTCAGCAGGGGAGGGCAGTTAGGGGTGACTGGGTTGGCAGGGGAGGGCAGTTGTGGGAGACCAGGCCTGCAGGGGAGGCTGTTGTGGGGGAACAGGCCTGCAGGGAAGGGCAGTTGGGGGCAACCAGGCCTGCATGGGAGGGCTGTTAGGGGTGACCAGCTGGCAGGAGAGAGCTGTTGGGGGCTACCAGGCCAGCAGGGGAGGGCAGCTGGGGGTAACCAGGCGGGCAGGGGAGGGTAGTTGGGGGCAATTGGGCCGGCAGGGGGGGGGTCATTGGGGGTGACCAGGCCAACAGGGGAAGGCAGTTGGGGGCAACTGGGCTGGCAGGGGAGGGCAGCTGGGGGTGATCGGGCCAGCAGGGGAAGAGTTAGGCATTGATCAGGCTGGCAGGGGAGCGGTTAGGAGGTGATCAGGCTGACAGGCAGAGGGATTAGGAGCAATCAGGTAGGCAGGCAGGTGAGCAGTTGGGAGTCAGCAGTCCCGGATTGTTTAGACTAAATGGGCAATTGGACATTCCTCAAGGGGTCCCAGATTGGAGAGGGTGCAGGCTGGGCTGAGGGACATCCCCCCCACCCCCCCACCCCTGTGCACGAATTTTGTGCACTGAGCCTCTATTGGTAAATAGAGTGTTCTGGGTGCTTGTTAGATACCCCATGTGTTCCATTGTTTTTGGGTCTCCTAGCATGAATTTGCCTCCCTTGTATACTAACTACCTGTAAATCATTCATTCTTAATTCTGAAATCTAATACCCCATTCCCACCCTCTTCACCTTTGTCCAAAAATGTCACATATATCCAATGTTGCCTCACTGTCTTTGGAATTTTCATGCTTATGTGAATTCCCCACGCACATGTCTTAAAAAATAATTTTGTCCAGTTAAATTTTTCTGGTCATTTGATTATTAACCTAACTAGAAAACTTTCTAAGGTGGCAGGAGAAGAATTAATATTTAGCCCCCACACAAGGAAAATATAACATGCATTGGCCAATGGGAGAGATGGAGAAAGGAGAGAGGAACTAAGTTGGGCTGGTAAAAGGTTCTATCATAAAGTACTAGTTAATATTCCAATATTCACTGGCAGACCAATGATCAATCTGGTGAATTCTGCTCTTTCACTTTGAATCAAGGATGACTTACTAACATAATTAAGATTCCATACCCTTATTAGGGGTTTGGCATAACTAAGTTATGACTAAGTATTGCTCTCAAGAGTAAACCCAGTGGGAATGCTGAAGATGGAATGAAAAGGTCATTTAGTAGGTTCAGATAATAAAGACACATGGGTATCCTATCTAATAAAAGAGTAATATCCAAATTAACCATCACTCCATGACAAAGATGGCGGTGCCCATAGTGGTGGGGCAGGACACTGGCAGCGTCACCCTGGCAACGTGAGCCCAGCAGGCATTGCCTCAGCAACCGCGAGCAGGTCGTGCTGCCCTCGAGCAGGAACTGCTCCTGGGTCACTATGGTGATCTGTGAGCAGGAACTGCTCCTGGGTCACTATGGTGATCTGCGAGCAGGAAAGCGTTGCCTGCAAGCAGCCCCCAGCAGGGCTTGCTCCTGGGTCCCCGTGGGGATCCTCGAGCACCCAGCAGGCAGCACCCAGTAGGGCCTGCTCCCAGTCGCCACCGCGATCACAAGCAGGAAAGTGCAGCCCGCAGGTAGCCCCCAGCAGGGCCTGCTCCTGGGCCACTGCAGTGATCGGTGAGCAGTCAAGCATGGCCAGCAGGCAGCACCCTGCCCTGGCATAGCTCAAGGGAGAGAACAACATGCAGGTGAGGCCAGGAGCTTGAGAGATCAACACAGAGTGGTGCCTGCTCCGAGCCTCCATGGTGTGGCTGGGGGCAGGCCCCCAGCAGACACACACACACTCTCACATGGGGTGCCTACTCTGAGCCTCCAATGTGGTTAAGGTCAGGCCCCCAGTGGACACACACACACACACACACACACACACAAACGGGGTGCCTGCTCTGAGCCTCCAATGTGGCTGGGGGCAGGCCCCCAGCGGGGACACACACACACACAGGGCAACTGTTCTGAGCCTACATGGTGTGGCTGGGGGCAGGACACAAACACACATACACACACAAACACACACACACACGGGACACCTGCTCTGAGCCTCTGCTGCCAGAATGAGGCCGTCAGTAGGACATCCACTGAGGGCTCCCAGACTGTGAGAGGGGGCAGGCTGGGCTGAGGAACCCCCACCCTCCCCCTGCATGAATTTCGTGCACCGGGCCTCTAGTTATACTACAGAATCAATAAGGTTTTCATGCAAGGGAGTGACATAAGTTGGTCAGTGTGAAATTTTAAATTTAGAAATTTATAATTTGCCCCTTTGGTAGCAGCACGAAGGATTCATTAGAAGGTGGAAATGTTTGATGTAGGTAGGAAAACCATATCAATAGTCCAAGGGATAAAATGAGAAAGAAAGCTTGAACTAAGAAGTGACTGGGTGTGAGAAGAAGAAGCAATAAAAACAAATACTTTGAAGCACTACACTTCAAAGAAATTACTACACTTTTAAGAAATTTTAAGCAGGTACTCTGCTAAGGAGCATATGGGCATAGATTCTAGAGTTACTCAGGTATTAATCAGAAGGTTAAAGAATGGCCTAGAACATATAGATGTTAACAAGGAGAGCCAGGACTCAAGGACAAGTGACCACCCTACTTTTGGCCACAGGGTAATGGTGAATACTGGTCAGTAGAAGAGGGGGATGAGTGTGCTTTTTTAAATGCTGAGTTTGCAGAACCTTCGGGCCATTTAGGTGGTGAGGTCTAGTAGGCAGCTGGAAATACAAACTGGAGCCCTGGGGAGAGGAGAACATGTGAATGAGTTTCTTGCTGCCAATCTTTGCTAATGCTGCATTTAAAGGCTTAGTAATTTTGGGAAAAACAAGTTATTTAAAATAAATAACTAAATGTAGCATGAGTCTATCTCCTATGTAAAGGAATTCACTTAACCCCTTCATTTTCCAAATTTCCTTTTAAAGATGAGACAACTTAATTTTTCAAAAATATGCATTTTTTTCATTTTTTTTTTTTTTTTTTACAGAGAGGAAGGGAGAGGAGTAGAGAGTTAGAAACATCAATGAGAGAGAAACATCGATTAGCTGCCTCCTGCACACCCCCTACTAGGAATGTGCCCGAAACCAAGGTACATGCCCTTGACCGTAATTGAACCTGGGACCCTTTCATTCCATAGGCCGATGCTCTATCCACTGAGCCAAACCAGTCAGGGCAAGACAACTTAATTTTTTTACAACAGCAATCAAGTTGTCTAAGCTAAAAAGTCTTATGTTATATAACACATACACACACCACTTTTTTGAATGGCTTCTACCTGTCTTGCCCAATTGGAGGTGAACTGCACTAGAAGCAAAGCTGTTTTTAAATAACTTCCAGCCTCCTTGTCCATTGCTTTCCTGATCATGAAAGGCCAACTCTCTAACAAATATGTGGGTGGGGCATATTTTTAAAATTTTACTTCAGTGTAAAAAAGCTGCTCCCTCTCCCACACTACTTCAACTTTCATTTGTGCTCTAAACTTAGCAATTGTAGAAATAGTGAATATATTTAGTTTAACAGAGTTAATAGATACACAAAGGAATTTTAGATATGGTATGTTTTGCATTTTTATAAATATCAATCTTTCCTTTGCTGGCTTTGATGAAGTTGGAAAATGTACCCTTGGGGACTCTAACAGGAAGAATACTTCCTGTTTTGATTTTCTCTATGGAATTTACGTCCATTTAATGTACTGTGTAATTATTATGTCTATATTCTGTGTCTACCCACTAGGCAGTAAGCTTAAAGAACACGGGCCTTTATCTGTAGGGTTCACTGATGAATCCCCAGCACTCAGCCTAGAGAGTAGGGGCTCAATAAATAATTGAGAGTGAATAAATCAGAGTCCTGTGATTATTATACCTCAAGAAATTATCATGTGTTTTTCCTTAGCAATTGTGACTCAATTTCCACGCTCCAACTTAGTCTTGAACCATGATTTACTTTTATATACCCGAAAGAGATTCTTCCAGGACCTGTGATGTGGTGGGACCCTGCAGGGCCTTGAAGGTTAGTTATCAAGACAAAGAAATTAACATGGGAAAAAACTGCAGCCAAGTGTCAAAACCTCCCAGGTTCTCCAGGTGATTCCTTTGCCTTGCTCTGTCCTATGAGGAGGAGTTATGATTTCTCACCTACTCATACTACTCTGACTTCTGGCTTCCTGATCTCACTTCCTGTTTCAGTATGTGTTTCAGCCTAGGCTTCCTTTTAGTATTCTGTCTGACCCCAGGTTACTTGAGTGTGACATCTGTTGTTTTCATTGTTGACACTTTGATGTGTGTGTGTGTGTGTGTGTGTGTGTGTGTGTGGTTAATCCTAGGGAATGGTTCCAGCCTGAATTTCTAGACAGATTTCACAAAGCTTTAGAATGACAAGACAGATATTATAGATTACTTTCCCCCTCAAATTTCTCAATGTCCTTTGCTCTCCCCATTATAAAACCTAATAATTTCCTCATCGCCCTGCTTGATGGGATAATCATTGTGACCACTTGCATTCCTTACTCAACATGAAGTTTCTTCCTGGGTAACTGGATTTAGTTAGTATGAATTATTATGCAATCAAAGACAAGAAGAAACTATTATGATACTACAAATTCAGGTTAAGAATGAAATTAAAAGAACTTTAGAATGAGAAAAGAGATGTTTTCTAAGGAATTTGTGCTATAACTTTTCCATTAGATATCTAGATATGTTAGGAAAAAACGGAGTTTGTGAACTCTTTGTGAAATGTAGTCATTGTGTAACATAGATTATGGCTTTCTAAGTCACTGGATTGGTCTAATTTAATTCACAGACCAACAATTCCAAACACATCAACTGTAAAAGTGAGGCCCTATTTTAAAAGGCTCTCCTCACCTGCACAGAAGACAATTCACTTGACAGCACTCTTTTCTTGGGCAGTGACTCAAATCAACTAGACTGAAAAATAAATCTAAAGGGCACACAGCTGTCATATGGCCTGAAGTAGCCCTCTGAGCAATAACTTGATTCACTTTTCCCTGGTTCTGCAAACAGGACTGCAATCCAAGAATCTATTTTCCCCTCCATGTAAAGAGAGCTATTTAGTGTCCTACCGAGGGCTCTCTTGAATTCCTTTGCCCTTATGAGTAAGGTAAACTGCACAGTGATTTTTTTTAATTTTATTTAACAGGAAACAGGCATTTCACTTAATGAGTTATGTGAATCAGTCACAAATAAGGGCTCTAAAATTAGAAAACAATATTTTATCAAAGTAATGTTAGCATCAGAGTCTGAGGAAGAGAGGTACCAGACTGAATTTTTATGTATACTGGGTATAAGCAACTTACTTATTTTCCTTGTAACAGTCCCTAATTTTTTTTTAAACTTTTGGTTATGGAAAACTTTAAATATACACAACAGTAGAAGAGAGTGGTGTAATGAAGCCCACGTGCCCATCACTCGAATATAACAATCATGAGACCCACCTCCCCTAGATTATTTGAAACACATTCTAGATGTCATTTTACCTGTCTCATTTCAGTATGTATCTCTAAAAGATAAACAGAGTCCTTAAAAAATATAGCCACAATATCATACCCATACCAAGGGATGTGCTGGTAGTTTTTAACAACCAGTTCTCATGGGGGTAGGGGAGGGAGCCCTGATATGCAGTTTTTGCCAATTTCCATTTCATGGTGTAAATATTCCCACCATGGCCAATTTCAAGGTACCAACATGATGCCCCTGAATGTGGCACTGGGAAGGAAGGTGCAGCACATCATTTTATAGGACTTCCGCTATGCAGATACATTAGACATAAATAACCCTGAGAACATAAATAACAGCAAATTAGAGTACAATAATTAGGAAGTGATACATTTTGAGCATTAATTTTAACACTTTAATTTTGAGTATGTCTAATTTAATTTTTAATGGCTGTGTTTAACAACTGGCTTGCAAAATTCCTGAAATATAACAATCAGCTCTCGTCAGCTCTAGCATTACTGAATCACATCCAAATATTTAATAATTTCTTAAAATTCCCAACTATCCAAAGTTCTCTGATATGCCTCTCTTTCCTCAGAGTAGAGAAGCATCTCAAAAGGGGAGATGCTTCAGCTTTAGAAAGCTACACCAAAGTGTCAGGCTTTCCAAATGGCTAGTCCGCTGTGAAAGTCTGTCTCCAGGCAGTTAAATTAGATGCGGCACGCACACATTCCTTTAGATTCCTGGGAATCACAGCCATGTTTTTATTTCACTTTGACTGCCCATTCTCAAGCTCCTAAAGAAAGAGTTTGAAAGGGATAGGGCAGGGACTTTTCAGAAGGAAAAATAAGTGCTTCCCAGGTAGACAACCTCGAGTTGATGGAGGGTTCCAAAGGAAGATTCCTAAGGAGATGTGAGGTACCCTTCTGTGCCTGATACATCCCACCACTGACACGCGCTTAAAAAGCCCTCTTCAAGTGGGCCTTCCAGAACGGAATATAACAGTTCAGAGGCAGTAGGGCCCAACTAGACGTTAAGCGGGGGAGCTGCCATCCTCAATGAGGATGCCCAGCTACACCGCAACTCCTCCTTGAGCTCATGAGTCCAGTTAATGAGCCAGTGCTTACCACTATTCACCCAGACTCCACAGTGCGCACTCGTGAGTGAACCCACTCCCACCACCAAATCTGTTCCCCAACTGCCTTTCCAACATCATTTCCAACTAAGCCTCTGAGCAAACCTTTTATCCCAGACAGGCCAGCCTACCCATCACCCAGAAACTACATACCATTTTTATACTCCAAACTTTATATTATGAAAAATTCCAAATACATCCAAAAGCATAAATTACGGAACCCTCATGTACCCTGTACCCAAGCTTCAGCAATCATCAACTCGTATCACACCTTTGGCCCTGAATTGTTTTGAAGCAAAGCTTGAATGTACCATTTCACCCACAATTATTTCATATTTCAGTACTACTACTTTCCTGCACACCTCAGCTCAGACATTTCCCTGATATCCCCTTCGTCTTCCCAAATTCTATCACATTCTGCAAGCTAAGCTCGGACATTATTTCCACTGAACTTGTCCCTTAGTCATAAGTCTCCTTGAGTAAGGAACTATAATTCTGAATATATGCTTCCTAGGACATTTTCAAAGCCTTTGGCTTCTCTACTTTGCATTCTGTTTTGCTAAAGAACAAATCATTAATATCAAACTGCAAGCATTTACTATATTATACTAAACACTACTTAAATTACAATGGAATTGAGATCTCTTTTCTCCAGTAGAAAAGGGGATAGGGCCCGGCCAATGTGGCTCAGTGGTTGAGTGTCAACCTATGAACCAGGAGATCATGGTTCGATTCCCAGTCAGGGCACGTGCCTGGGTTGTGGGCTCGATCCCAACGTGGGGCGTGCATCAGTGATTCTCTCTCATCACTGATGTTTCTCTCTCTTTCTCTCTGAAACCAATGAAATATATTTTTAAAAAATATATAGGATGGCTTTCCCGAAGAGAATACTGTTCTACAAACCACACTGCAGTCTCTGAGAGACTGGTTTCAGCCTTTTGAAGCCATCCACTGCAATATTAACATCATTATTATATTTTTCTTACAAGTCAATGAAAATTACAAGGATTGGAGAAAGGCTTAAATTTTATAAAACTCTGAGCAGGAGTGGCCCAGTTGGTTGGGCGTCATTCCATGAACCAGGCTGGGAATCGAATGAGCAAACACTTGGTGCAGGAGGCACACAATCAATGCTTCACTCTCACATTGATGTTTCTCTCTCTCTCTCTCTCTCTCTCTCTCTCTCTCTCTCTCTCTCCCTCTCCCTCTCCCTCTCCCTCTCCCTCTCCCTCTCCCTCTCTCCCTCCCTCCCTCCCTCCCTCCCTCTCTCCCTCTCTCCCTCTCTCCTTCTCTTTCTAAAAATCTGTTAAAGCATCTTAAATAAAACTGAATAATTTAGAGCAACATAGAAAAGAGGGTTTTTCAACTTTGGACATTAATACAATTTAGCAATAGATGGTAAAAACAACAGCTGCTATGCCTGGTAAATCCAAATAAGATTACTGGGTCAGAATCACAGAAATACACAGAGAACACTTCAAAATTCCCAGCATACTAACAACAAAGCACCACAGCGGAATTTCATTAGGAAAGGAAATACTTTGTTTAGAAAGAATTTTTTATAAGATTTCACCATGTGGGGTATCTCTGAAGACTTCACTAGAGAGGAAAAACACAAGAATCAAAGGGTAAACTTCAAAACAATTGTTTCCTTCCCTTCTCATAAACCCCCACTGCACACACCAGGCAATTCTACATATCCTTACATCTTGTTCTCTGTACGCACATATAGAGAGATCTTACTTTTTCAAAAATGAGATATTAGAATATACTTGGTCTCGTATAGATCACTTTAAGATAAAGAGAGTACCAGCCACTGGGTCAATTACTTTAATGACACCAGGAAAAGAAATAAAGAAGTTGTAAGATTTCTAACAAATAAAAATGAGGATTTTGTACCATCTAGACATATTACTTTGAGTACTATTACTTATGATGATCAATGATCATGAGAGACTTTTCAAGGAAAAGTCTACATATAGCAATAAACTTTAAAAATGTGAAAGAAAATTAATTTTTATTTTTTACTTGTCCATCTGCTAAGTATTCAAGGTTGAATTTCAGTGGATGTAAAGAATTAACAAATTTTAGGCTATAACACAAACTTAGAGATCTTTCTGATCTGGTCCTGGGACAGCTATAAATTCTTTTAATTTGTCGGTAGTGTTCCTTTTCCATCAATAATTACACAAGCTTAATTTGTCAGAATTAAGTAATCGGGCTGTGCTTTAAAAATTAACCGAGAAAGAGTCCATTTAGGTCTAGTTAACTGAAACAACAAATTATAAATCATCAAAAGACAAATCAAGTGGAGCTTTTCCTAATCATTTCTCCTCGGTGGATAACAGAAAGAGCCCAAAGGCAGACCCTCACAAGTAGTTGATATGGGGCTGATGTAGTTGAATATGCTCATTGTATTGCAATAGTCATCGGAGTGGGTGCCCATCACAAGATAACTGTGTTAAATATTCTTCTAACCCCTTAATGTCAGTTAATTAATGCTCCCACAACTCCATGAAGTTATTGCCATTTTATAGATGAGGCAAATGAAACAGTTATGTCATTTACCTAAGCCTGCACAACCCGCAATAGTAAAACTAGCATGAATATGAATCATCATCAAAGTATTCTTTGAGGAGAATAAAAAGTCTTAGCTCACTGGAATGAACAGAGTAAACATGCAGTCATTCATTCACCCATGCACTCAGTTACGAGTGGAGAAGCCAATGAAAGCATGGAGGAGAGTGAACTCCCATCCTGCCTACTGTCTGCCTACACTTTAGCCAAGCTATGCAGTCTCTCAGAATGCCAGCTTCTTAATTGTACTAAAAATAAGAGCTAATTCTACCTGGCCTACTTTCTACCTTCACATGGATGATAACATCAAGTGCAATGGAAACTCCCTTCTCCCAGGAGGTATCAGAGAACAACTGCCCACGAAGGAGGGATCTCCTCACAAATACAACCTCTGTTCTCCCCACAAAACCTACCCAACATGCTCACAGTTTCAAGCCTTCTGGAAGATAAGAAACTGTCCTGCATGGTTTCAGCGGACCTCTCCTGTGCAAAACGAGTCATTATTCTTCCCAAGAACAAACATGACCTTTTCCCAAGTCTTTTCTCACTTCCAGTCAGAAGACATTCATGTTTAGAAGCTGTCTTAATCCATTCTAGCTTCTGTAACAAACTACCATAGTCAGGATGACTTAACCAACAAACATTTATTTCTCACAGTGGTAGAGGCTAAGAAGTTCAAAATCAAAATGCCAGAAGATTGAGTGTCTGGTGAGAGCTTGCTTCCCGGTTCACAGACAGAGCTGTTCTCGCTGTGTCCTCCCACGGCTGCAGGGGCAAGGAAGCTCTCCGGATTCTATTTTACAAACCCCACTGAAGAGGGTCTAGCCTCATGTCCTCATCACTCCCCAAAGGCCCCACTTCTCAAGACCATAACCTTGGGGATTAGGCTTCAACATAGGAACATGGGAGGTGGGGGAGACACAAACACTCAGTTTATAGCAGAAGTTATCATTTTTAAGGTTGTGCTAATACAGTTTATATTCACTGGTAATCTGAAATTTGAGGATTTGGGGGGAGCAATAAATAATCAGGAGGAATTTAATCCATTCCTTCTATGAAAAACAACTGAAGTTATAAAGTAAGCAAAGTTTGACTTAAGCAATTACCAGGGGTCCTTGTGATAAAAGTTAATGGGGCTCTAGCCAGTTAGTTTTGTTCAGTGGATAGAGCATCGGCTTGCAAACTGAAGGGTCCCAGGTTCAATTCCGGCCAAGGGCACATGACTGGACTGCAGGCTCGATCCCCAGTGGGTGGTGTGCAGGAGGCAACCAATCAATGATTCTCATCATTGATGTTTCTATTTCTCTAGCTCTCTCCCTTCCTCTCCGAAATCAACTAAAAAAAAAAATGGGGGAGAAACCAAGATGGTGGCATAGGTAAACACCTGGAATTGCTCAACCATTTCAAAACCACAACAAAAAGAAAAAACAGACATCATCCAGACCCACAGGAAGGCTGGCTGAGTGGAAATTCTACAACTGGAAAAAAACTGAGACTCAGAGGAGGTGTGGAAGTGAAGTGCAGAGGTACTGAGGCGCGTGGAAAGTGCTCGCGGAAAGGGCTGGCAACTGAGGACATGGTTGTCTTTTTCAATTGGAAGGGAGTCACAAGCTCCCAATGACTCTGAACTCCAGTTCCGGGCAAGTTTCTGGGGATCCAGGCTCATATGAGGAGAAACTGGACTGTCTGGCACCAGGAGGCTTTCTCTTGGTGGTGCCGAGGGACACTGAAACCCGGTGCCTCTTAGGGCAGGGCTGAGAATCAGCCATAGCTATTTGCTCCGCCCTATTGATCCCCAAGACTCCGCCCCACCCAAGCTGCACGCAGCGGCTTTTGCATATAAAAGGCTGAGTAGCCTCAGGCAGAAGCTAAAATAGCACCTCCTTAGAGATCCAAGAGCCAAAGTACCCAGTGGTCAGAGCAGGACCATACAACTCCTCAGATCATTAAGGGACACACTCAGGGGGCAGACTCAGTGAGCACCAAAGCCCCAATGAAGCAAGTCTTGCCCCATAAGGGTGTCTCCAGCACAGAAGTTCTCCCACCATAGACTGGAGGTCAATCTCTCCCAGTGATACCAACAACAATCAAGGCTTAAATACAACAAGACTGTGTACTAAGCCCACAAAGGGGTGCACCAAGAGTGTCCACTTCAGGTAATTGGGGAGGCTGAGCCACTCGGCTCTATAGGACACCTAGCACAGAAAGCCACCCTATCAACACAGGGAAGCAGCCAAAATGCAGAGACAAAGAGACAGATCACAAATGACAGAAATGGAGGAAAGCAAATGACTGCATATAGAGTTCAGAACTACGGTTTTAAGGTTTTTCAAGAATTTTCTAGAAACCACTGATAAACTTAGTAAGACCCTCAATAAATCTAAGCATACACTGACTAAAATAAAGAATATTATACAGAGATCCAACAACAGACTAGAGGATCGCAAGAATCAAGTCAAAGATTTGAAATACGAAGAAGCAAAAAACACCCAACAGGAAAAGCAAAAAGAAAAAAGAATCCAAAAATATAAAGATAGTGAACCAATATTCCCTCCCATGAATATGCTTCAGAAGATTTGTTTTTTGCAATGGGCTGATTCTGGCACTAATTTTTGTACTCCATCCCCTCGACAGGCACCCATTACTCTTCCTCAGCTTCATGACTCTGAGTGAGAAAAGTCTAATGAGTGCAGAACAATGGGGATCAGCCTGTAACCCCAGGGCCCACTCACTCCCAGCTGGGCTGGTCCAGTTCAGCCACCAATAAAGAACATGCCATGCCTGAAAAACCTAGGTCCCTTGTTAGCATTGGAAACCATGTAGGAGATACTTATTACATCTACTTTGTTCTCTATTTCTCTGATGCCTATCACCATAGTAACAAGGCACACAGATGGAAAAGTAGGCTAGAAATATCCCAAAATGGGGGGTGGGAGGGGACAATGGGGAGTATGGAGGAAAGGGCCTTTCACTTAAGATAGAAAAGGCTATAATTGCTTCTCTTGCAGGTATCACAATATTGAGGGGCAATTCCAATGGAAAAGGTAGGTTTTGTCTACTGATAAGAGCAACAAAAGAAAGCAGCTTAAAATTCAATAAATATTAATGTTTATTGGAGACAGATTTGCTGTGTTTTAAAGCCAGATGCACTTTATTAGAAAGCCTTGTATGCAAATAGAAATGTTTACATAGCATCTGATTTCAGAAATCAGGTATCATCCCATGGTGTGGATTACTCAAACTTTTGGTTAGTAAAGTACAGCATAGGAAATACGGTTGATAGTAATGTAATAACTACATATGGTGCCATGTGGACACTGGAAATATTGGGGAAACACTCTGTAAGGCACATGATTGTCTAACCCGAAACTATACAAAATGTTGAATGTTAACTGTAATTGAAAAACAATTTAAAAATGTTCAAAAAAAAAAGTTTTGGTTACAAAGGAGTATAACATTTTACCAAATGATTTTGGCCACGGTGAGAATTTTTTTTTTCCCTTTGGCCACGGTGAAAATTAAAAAAAAAAATTTGGGGGGGGGTTTATTTTTTTAGTGCTAAAAGTTGAAATATCTGTCAAGGAAGTGTGGCTAGAAAGACAAGCTGATATAATGAATATTTTCCTGAAAGTGACAAATTTATCTTCCAAGTTTTTGTATAAAATGCCCCAAGAGGAAATTACTGGGTGG
Source organism: Murina feae (assembly GCA_004026665.1). Taxonomy (NCBI): domain Eukaryota; kingdom Metazoa; phylum Chordata; class Mammalia; order Chiroptera; family Vespertilionidae; genus Murina; species Murina feae. The sequence goes on along the minus strand of PVJC01004607.1, from coordinate 24,858 downwards.
GATGATGGGAGTGACTGCTTGTTCACCCTAGGGAGTCAACTGCCCCTGTGGAACCTAGAACAAAGCCTTTCACATCTCCAGCCCCTCTACTGCTTGAACATTCAGAGACCTTTAAAGGCACTATCAAACCCTATCCACTCTTCAAAGCCACGATGTTCCAAAGTGTCACTGCAAGAAAAGATAAATCTTCCCACACTCCAAGGTCTACATTCTTTGTTGTCATATTTTGTCCTTTCCTGCCATCAGCCTGAGTCCTCCTTGCTCAGAATTTTCTAGGACATGTGGAATCCTTGGGGTATTACTTATGCTGTTACTGGTCGGGAAATAGGAAAAAGAACCACACTGGCCACATTTAGCTACTTGGGGAAAGAAGTTTTAGTCTATGCAAATAAAAATGGCACATTTACAAAAAAAAAAGCAGGAGATGCTTTATGGATGATTGCTTCAGAAAATGTATCCCTCTAGTTATGTAGATTTTAGTGGAAAAAGCAACAGACAACTTTGTGGGGGTCTTTAGGTCCTTGGCTCAGCCACAAACTAGTGGTGAAACTGTGGCTCGTTTTTACTTTGCCTTTCTCCACCTCAACGTCTTATCAGTGAAAAGAAAGGACGAGAATAGAACCAGGATATGAACTTGAGGTGATCCAAGGATGATTTCTAGGCATGTTTAAAGGTTATGCATAACATTAAAAAGTTAAAGTCAATAGATAACCTCGAAGGTCCTTTCTAAATAACTCTAGAATACCATGACTCCAATCAACTTAGCCAAATATACTCAAGGTTTTGAACTCTGACTCTGGCAACCATAATGTTCAGGTCTTCTCAAAAGCCCCTACCCAAGGAATGTTGTCCAAGATCATCTGCTCTGATCCCATCACCAATCATTCTCTAACCCTTTATCTGCACTATGACATTGTAGCTTGCATTTGCTTATTGTCGAACTTCCCTCTTCTAGGATGTATGTGCCATGCAAACGCATTTTCTCTTTTCTGTTTTTTTTTTCTCCCCCAAATGTTGGATTTATTCCCAGAGCCTGGCATGGTGGCTGACAAGTATTAAGTGCTCAAAAAAAAAAAAAATCTCTTGCATGTATTAGTTTTTAAAAAAATTCATAAAAGTCGGTACAAAAACTCAAGTATGTTACTTTTCTTTTTAAAAAGTCTTGCTAAGAACCATGCACTCTACTTTGCATTTTATAAGCATAATCTATCTTAATCTTCACATGGTCACTTTAAGTCAAGTTGTTGAGTCCTTAGAGCCTTTTATAAAAGAATGCATCTGGGAAAAGGAGCCAGGCAGTACACAGACTGCAGAAGAATGCTGCTTTATCAAGTGCCAGATGTGCCATTAATTTGTGGAGTTTGCCTAGATAAGCCACATATCCCACTATAAACTTAGTTTCCACATTCGTATCATGGGGATAATACTTGCCTCATCTACTGCAGGTCACCGATGAAAGTGAATATAAATGTTTTCGAAGTTAGAAGTGATGTACAAATGTATAATATACCAAGTAAGTGGGGATCCCTGGAAAGTATTTCAGCAAAGATCTGCTCTAAGCTGTTGGGAGAAGGCATGAAATGGGGGACATCGGTGAAGTGTCCTTTCACACATGGCCACAGCATCTAGGAGCCAGGAGGACTCTGTAAAGGCTCCCTACCCAGTAGGATGATGGGTAGGCTAACTCCTCTCCCTCAGATTGCGTTGTCCATACAGAAGTAAGTCCAAAATCTAGTCTGGGACCAACATTTCTGCATGCTGAGATTCATAACCTCCTCCTGGGAAGAAATTAGCTTTTTAAAATAAAACATGAAATAATTCTTTTCCCATGTGAATGAGACTTATTCTTAGAAACCACTCACCCACTGACTTAGCTATCAGTCAAGCATATGGTGATTTTTTACCAGTGTTTTTCTTTATTTGTATCTAGTTTAACTGTGGGTATAAAAATTATGTAACTGTTCTAGGGGTTTGTTCATGTATTCTTAAAATGGATGATAATTAAATCACATTGGTATCAAATTAGCTTCTGTTGGATACATATATAAACGAGTGGCATGCATTAGCCAGGCTCTTTCCCTCTTGAATATTACTACCCACCAAGAGGAAATCTTTAAATTGGTCTAATAGGAAGCTTTTGCTGTAAAGTTGATAGCTAATTTGCCTGAAAAGTTTTCTTTAGCACTCAAATCAATTCACCTTTAAACAGGGCATTGGGGGTTGGGGACCCTTTTTGTGTTTTGTTTTGGTTTGTTTTGGTGGGTTTTTTGCTTTTGTGTGTTTTTTGTGTGTTTTTTTGAGGAAGACATAGTCTGAAATCATTTATTTCCAGATCATCAATTAACCTGTGTCTATCTGCTTCCAAGCATTTGATGTCTTATTGGTTCTTTCCAGCCCTCTTCACATTTATCCTTTTCGCCCTCTTCACATTTATCCTTTTCCCACATTCAGAAAGAAAGGCACATCACTGCTTACAGCACACTGCCCTGGGGATAAAAATCCCCACGCACAGGGCCATTTTGAAGCACCTGCAGGGTTACACAGGTTAAAGAAGGGAGGGACTTTCATGGCTGGGAAACAAATCCTTTGGGGAGTCCGGGGAAGTTTCCATTTCCTTGCTTGGAGCAACACTGGAGAAAGAGCTAATTAAGTTGTTAGCAAAAAACAACATCACTTATGTGATTCAATCACTATATAGAACTCAGGAGTTTAAAAAATAGGGTTGGAATTATACTGCCTTTGTTCAAGTATTTCATAAACAACTTATATTTTAAAAGCAGCACGTGACTTAATATGAAGCCAAGTGTACTCTAGCAATAAGTAGTATTTAGTTATGCATAAATAAACTATTTTTAAGTCTCAGCCACCTTCATTGAGAGATAACTTTCCAATAAAATCTTACCTATGCCTAATAATGATTCATCAAAATTCTAATGTAATTGTTCTGGTCAATTGTTCACTAAAAAAAAAAATCATTATTTAATCTAAAAGAAATTTTATTTAACAGGTACTTCTTGTCACAAGAACTTAAAAAATAAAAATGTAGTACGTGTAGTGTGTGTGTCACAGGAGTAGGATAAGGTAATCAATGAAAGACTTTCAAACATAATAATGTTACTTTGGGATCAAGTTTAATAAGAGTAGAAGGAATGATGTGAGTCCCATGAGGGAAACAAATATGTAAAATTCCGGAAGAGCTTATTCATGTACTTTTAAAACAACCAATGATATGGTAACTAGGAAGTCATCTTGGTATTAATTTAGCTTCTACTGGGTACATTAACAAGAATTTTTAAAATGAGAAATGTCATCTTTTACAACTATTTAAAAATTGTGATAAAAATTCAGACATTAAATTTTAACATGTATGAATAGAGCACATAGTTTTTCTAAATACTCTTAGGGGGTCCTGGAAAGATAACATTAGGAGACACGGTACTAAACTGTCTGGAAGCCAAGAACGTGTGCTGACCATCTGACATTTTTACTTCATATAGAAAGACAAAGCAAGGATTATTTCAGAAAAGAGCAAACGCAGTCTAAAGCATCCCCTGTAAACTGGCAAATGCAGAACTCTGAACACAGTATATGTTCAATAAACTCTAGCTCATTAACAAAATATTTTGGCCATTCAAGTGGTATCTATTAACAGCATAAATACAATATGCCTTTCCACTTCTAAACTTCAGGGAGAGCTTTCCAATTTTAGTCAAATACCAGTCAACAAAGCCCTGGATTAGGTAATAAGCTGAATTTCATTCCCTAATTCCTTCCCAGATCACCATTTACAAGTATTACGCCTGGCCCAAGAAGCCCTGGAGATGAACACGAAGGAAGACCTAGGAGGAAGCATAGCTGTTCTCGGGCTCAGGAATTATATAGGAACCCAGGCTCAGAGGCAGCACAGAGGGAATGAAGAGCTCTTGGGGTTGGTAGGCAGAAGGTAAGCGTCGTGAGTGATCTCCGAGAACAGTCAGGTATGCTGAAACAGACCCTTGAAAGACAGGCAGGTGTTTGAAGAGGGAACACGAGCCTCCCAGATGGAGGGAAGGAAGAAAGCCGTGGGGTGCAGCCGAATTGCTTCCTGCTCTGTAAGTAGTTGAGGCTGGTGCATGAGGCTGCGACTGTGCATGCTGTGTCTGTGGCTCATGCTCCACTGATTAAGAAATGACAGGGTGGCAAGAAGTGAAACTGGAGAGCTGGAGAAGCCAACAAAGGGAGACTTTGTCATATGGCTCACCAAGGAGTGTGGACTTGACCCTGTGACAACGCAAGTTATTAAAGATTATTAAACTGGGCAGTGATGGTACAAGATTTGCCTCTCAGAAATATTACATTGGTGCGGACAACAAGTGGGAGGAGGGATAGAAGACAGGAAAGACTACAAACTGAACTATTGGTTGAAAGACAATTAGCAGTGATCCCGGAAAAGACTCAGGACAGCAAAGGGGCTGTGTAGGGAAGGTGCTGATGGGAGGAACCTTAAGAATATGGTCTCTGGACAAGTTGCTTAGCAACTGTAGAAGGAGCAGTTTAGCGGGGAATGGGACAGAGACAAGCTTAGGATGAGTTCTACGATTCTCTGGGTAAAAAACATTGTTATTGAAAAATATGGAATCTAAAGAGGAATAGTCTGTTTAGGGGAAAGGAAACAACCTTCATCTACTAACTTCAGGCCTTCATTTGTCCTATGAGGCAGGTACCACAGGTATTACTGGCCCCACTGTAGTCTCAAAGGGGTAAAATTATTTGCCAATATCACATGTAGCAGTTTGAGAAGCTTACTGAAACCAGGCTTAAGAGTAGATACACAGGGGGACAAGTTCACGCTTTCACAGAAATTGTATTTTAATCAGCGGGGGGTAAATGGAATAGAAGACAAACCAGCAAGCAAACAAAAAGCCAAGGTCTGGAAGACGACAATGGGGGGCAGGCATGAGTGATCAGGGAAGGTATCTCAGAGGTGATATGTGAGTGGACTCCTCATAGAGGAGAAGGAAGCCGTCATGCAAATGCATAAGGAAAAAGCATTCCATGTAGAGAACAGCAATTGAGAAGTCCCCGAGGTAGGAACAAGCCTGGTGCCACTGAGGGAGGAATTCCAAATGCATGGCAAGTGGGGAGCAAGAGCGAGTCCCAGGTGCACGGGTGTTTCTGGGAGGGTGAAGGAGAAAGGCTGGTGGCACCTTAGGGTGGCGCAGGCACAGCACAGACTCTCTTGGGCAAGTCTGGGAACCTGAGCACATGCACAACACTGCGTCTGAGAACCTGCATCGTGACTCACAAAGGCTTTTGGAAGACAGATGACTGCTCCGTTGAGGACTGCCTATTTCGGCCCTGAAACAGGGCCAGGAACAAACTCATTTCGTTTTGCCTTGAGAGATGAACTTGAAAATCTTCAGATGAACAGAATGTATTCATCTTCAATTTATCTGCTCAGAGCAAGAAACAACTTGCAGTCCAATGGCAGGCAGCTCTGCCCCTGAGGCTCATCATGCCCCACCACCTCCGAGGCTCTCAAAGGGATTAAGGAGACAATCTTTCTCCCAGTTAGCTCAGCTGGACAGGGCAAGGAGAAATGGCGGCCAACTGTCCGTGTGCGGAGCTGGGGTCTTGCCTACGCAAACCTGAGAGCCTGGAAGGGACTGGATGCTGGTGCTGCCCGCTGGCCGAGGCCATCCCAGCACAGCAGTCCAGCCAGTTCTCTGGAACTCACTGCCCACACCTCCCACCCTGTGGTCATTTTTCCACTACTGCTTTATATAAAGAGCTGCCAATTCCGCCAACAGGCTTCATATGCACCCCCATCCAGCCAAATGGCTCCAAACTCCATTTGCGAAGGGAGATGCAGATCCAGCCTCTGACCTTCTCTGAACAGATCCCACTTTACTGCCAACTCTCTCCGATGCATCTGCCTGTTGTATCTCAAAGTATCTACACTTAACGTTTGCCAATGTGGCCCCTTTCAGAGTCTCACACCGAGAAGATATACAGTATACTATACACACTCATTTCAAAGATGGCTCCAAACATTATGAAATGCCTTCTTTGTGATGGTGGTGGAAACCCGTGGCACATTCTGGTTCTTGCCTAAGGGCAGGTTTGGGTCATGTCTGAGCTCATTTCAAACCACACTCCTGAGCTGTGCAGCTTACCGGCCAATATTTTGTTCCTACAGACTCCATTCAACCTCCAGCCATGAGGCATCTGCATGTGCTTTCACAGCAGCTGTATGTCTCCTTCCTGACAACTTTCAAAGTGGCATTTAAAAAAAATATGTGTGTGTGTGTGTATATATATATATATATATAATTGATTTTAGAGAGGAAGGGAGAGGGAGAGATAGAAACATCAATGTTAAAAATAATTAATCAGCTGCCTCCTGCACTACCCTCCTCACCCCCCCCCCCCCCACTGGGGATGAGCTGCAACCTGGGCATGTGCCCTTCACGGGAATCTAACAGTGACCTCCTGGATCACAGATCAATGCTCAACCACGGAATCATGCCAGTCGGGATATAGTGGCATTTTTAAAAAATTTATTTGCTAACTCCTCCAGTAATCTGCAACTTTCATGATGGCAGGGAATACATCTGTGCTTGCCACTGTAGTCCTAGAACCTAGCATAGTGTCTGGCACACAGTAGACAGTTAATAAATAGCTGCTGAAAAGAATACTATAAAATATATACAATCATGTAAATGTTTCAGCTTCTGAGAGTGAAACAGCCCCCAATTATCAAATCAAGGCTGATCAAGCTTAAGGCTGAGCTATTCTGTTATTTATTTTAAAAATATAGAAAAGATTTTGCTGTTATTTGGGTTTAAACTCATTATGGAGACAATTCTCAAAAGAGTTTGACTAATAACTTAATAACACTCATTTGGACATATATGGACATGACTACTATTAATATATTTTTTTAATGGAATGAGTTCATTTTCAAAAATCTTTACCCAGGTTAAGTCAAATTAAAAAAGAAAAGCTACAGCTTACTTTATCAGGTACAGTATGAAGCATTCCATACACATGTTTTCCATTTAATTCTCATATCTGATTATTCCTCCCAGTGCCCAGATGAGGAAATTGAGGGTGCAGGGAGGCTGAAGTTACACACTAAGTGGCAAAGCCAGGATTCACATCTGGTCTATTTGATTCCAAGAGCTATGTTTTCCATCTAAGCCATGTTTTAGGCTAAGAAATAAATGCTGACACTGAGTAATAATGTGTTGCCCTCTCCTATGAAAAGGTACAAGCATACAATCTGATACCACCAACTGGGCAAATGCCTAACTACTTAAAATAGGGTTTGGATGCCAATGATGTTGCAACAGGGAAACTAGGCAATTCCTGAAAGAGGAATAAGGAGGAATATGAACTAACATTGACTGAAAACTTACGTTATGCCAGACACTGTATTAGACGGTTTCAAGTATCATATTTCTTTTAATTGTAAGAATCCTGTGTGATGGGTAATATTGATCACGAAAGAGTTGTAGAGGAACTGCGGTGTTTGGCTACCCAGTGTTCATTCTTTCTTTTTTCCGAAGGAGGTGAACCTCCCACATTTCAGCTGGGCATAAGTCTATCTGAGACAAGGACAATATTACAACAACTCTACTCCAGCTAGTGGGGCCACAGCACCGAGTTCTGGCCAACGAGTTGTAACCAGAAGTATGTGACAGCCTCAGAAATGTTCCTGAAGAGACCTTCCTTAAGAAAGGCTTTTTTGCCTTTCCTGTCTCCTTCCCTTACTTCTTCCTACTACAGTACTTGGAACCTGGATGTGATGGCTGAAGCTTCACCTAGGACCATGAAGTAGAGGGCCTCACCTGAGGTATGACAGGTCTAAAAGGCAGAACTGACCTAGGTCTCAGAAGACTGTAAAACCACCCATCACACCAGCCCTGGATTGTTCCTCTGTAAACTTGTTTTCTCTTTTAGTGTGAAAGAGAAACAAACACACTTTGTTTAAGCTATCGTTCTCTGCAGTCTCTGTAATCGGCAGCTAATCTTAACTAACCCAGCAACTCATCCAAACTCAGACTTGCAAAGTCCATGCTCTTAGGCAGAAGCCTGAAGAACTCCTACTTAAAATTTGCAATAGATGGCGGGTGGGTATGAAAATGCTGCAGAGGAGTTTGACCGAGGAAGGGAGGTTTGAATATGCTTTCAAATTGGCACACTTGAGAAACGGTCAGAAGGAATATGCCAGTTGACAGTGAAGAACTTAGCCTCCCTCAGTGATGGGCAGAGGAAGATCTCAGGTACCTGCATGGAGCTGGAACCAGAAGGGAGATAGAAGCTGTGCGGCTGGTAGCTTCTGTGAAAGATGCTGCTGGCTGAGGAGCAGGCATTGTAGCATGGAGCTCTGGAAATGGCCACAGGATCAGAGAGGCAAGAAGAGTTATAAGAAACTCTGAAGTGAAGAAGTAGGAGATGAAGTTCAAAGATACAGTCTGGAAAAGCACAAGCAGAATGACCCATATCAAAGACAGCATAAAGGTCAAAAGGCAAAAGGAAAGATCAAGGTTGAAACTCTGACAACTTGTTCATTTCCTCTACACAATTCACACCACCACCGACGTGAATTTAAAATTGTGTTGGAGTTGAGCAGAATCCTAAATGAAAGGCAGTTGTAGAACAGGGGGTTTATTATTACCCTTCGTTGAATTTCTAAATCAACAGCAGTGTTAAGATCTTAGAAGAGAGATTCAGTGACTGCAGTGAGGCCTACTTTTATTTAAGATCTTAATGACCCAGAGAAGAAACAAAATAAGCTATGCCTGCCAAAGACAGTATTTTAATTACTAGAAAAAAACTGTCAAAAAGCTATATAGGTAATTTAGAAGATACAGATGGAAAAGAAAGTGGGAATGGGCAATGGCAATGAAAGAAAAAGCAATATGAAAACAGACATGGCACAAATTAGAAGGCATTTTCGAATTGGTTAAATAAATTCTGTGCTATAACTGGGCCTCTCAAATTCGTTCTGGTTTGGTCACATGTCTAAACTGCTGCAGGATCCTGCGCTCTGGAGGCAGGACAACAGGGAGAGACATGCTTCCTACATGGAAAGCAATGCAAATCCTTCCACCAAGTCAGGAGTTGCCCGTCAGAGTCAGCACACATCAGTTGCTGAAATATCCGTGCAGGCTGGAAGGATGTTGAAAAGGAGAACAAAAATAAAATTCAGGCCCTTGCTGGTTTGGCTCAGTGGATAGCGCGTCAGCCTGTGGACTGAAGGGTCCCAAGTTTGGTTTCGGTCAAGGGCACATGCCCAGGTTTCGAGCTGGATCCCCAGTAGGATGTGCAGGTGGCAGCAGCTCAATGATTCTCTCTTATCATTGATGTTTCTTTCTCTCTCTCCCTCTCCCATCCTCTCTGAAATCAATGAAAATATATTAAAGAAGAAAAAATAAAAGTCAGGCCCTGACTGGGTGGCTCAGTTGGTTGGAGCATGGTCCCACAAACCAAAAGTTTGCTGGTTCAATTTCCAGCCAGGAACATTCGGAGGTTGAGGGTTTGATCCTTGGTCAGGGCACATTTTGGAGGCAGCTGATCCATGTTTCTCTCACATCAATGTGGTTTTTTTTCTCTCTCTCTTTGCCTCTCTCTCTCATTCCATTTCCCTCTTCCTCCCCCTCTCTCTAAGAAAAAAAAAAAAATCAATAATGAACATATCATCAGCTGCAGATTAAAAAAAAAGAAAGTCATGCAGACAATGGTTAGGGATTCTCTCATCTTCTCTTAGAGGACTTTCAGAGGAAACACCCTTTTAAATGGCATAATAATAAATAAAATTCAGAAATTCAATCTTAAGAAACAGTAAATGGAAATCGGGGATTAGATTAAATAGACTATTTTTATATGGGCAGCAAAATAAAAAAGGAACATAAAAATACTCATATGACATCAAAAAGGATTTGAAAATTAAAAAATAAAAACTTGTTTACAAATAAAAACTTTGGTTAAAGCAAGAATCTTCTAAATATTATAATACTTGCCCCTCTCAACCTCAGAAAACAAAACCAAAAAATTACAAATTTCAGACCACTGCAGGAAAATATCCACACAGTCTAAAAAAATCTTGGACGGATAATGGAATATTAGTACTCAAAAGATATGTTATCAAGGCACGAAAAGGCATGGAGGAAACTTGAATGCATATTACTAAGGACAATAAGGCAACAGACTCTAATGATGTCAGCTATATGACATTCTAGAAAAGGCAAAACTATGGCTATGGTAAAAATATCAGTGGTTGCTAGGGGTTGGGGAGAGGAAGGGATGAATAGTGGAAAACAGGATTTTTTTTTTTAGGGAAGTGATTCTGTAGTATCATACTCTGATGATACTGCAATGATGGATACACATTATTACACATTTATCCAAACTCATGGTATGTACGACACCAAAAGTGAACCCTAATGTGTAGTATGGACTCTGGGTAATGATACTGTTGTCAATATAGGTTCACCCACTGTAACATATGGAGTACTCCGGAGGGGCATGCTGAGATACGGGGGGCTTATAAATGAGGAGGGGCAGGGAGTATATGTGAAATCTCTGCACTTTACTCTCAATTTTGCTGTGAATCTAAAACTACCCTAAAGAACAAAGTCTATTAAGTAAAAAAATTGGACGACCTGGTACCTTTTCATTTTACTGAATGTTGCTGTCATTATGAGGATTCTGAATAATACTGTCAACAATAAAATTAAATTAAAAAAAAATAAAGAAAACAGCAACAGCAAGTCTTCAAAAAGCAGATTTTAACTAGTCAAATGAAATCACTCCTGATGTGAAAATATCCATGTTGGGCTGGACATGTTGGAATACGTTTCCGATCGAAGACACACAGTGAGTTTCAAAGAACAGTAAATTTAATTCTAACATTTCAACTTTTTTTTGTAAGAAAAACGTTTTGTGGGGGTAGTCGGAATAAAAAAAGTGCCATGATTCAACTGTGGACTCAGTGACAACTCTGCCCACTTCACTACCTGAACTGAGGGAACAGGAGAGTGTTAGGGCTTGTATTCTTCAATCACACTGGCCCAAGTACATCAGAGATTAGCTGTCATTTGCCTTCAAGAGTGAAGCTGCGGATGAGGAACACCAGGGGCAAAAGAAAGTCACCTTGGCACCCTAGACTCGGGGAGCTTCGGGGTTCTCGGGGAGATGTAACCTGAACACATCCAGGGAACAGGAACTGTTAACTAATCTTACTGCCGTTTGGATTCTGCGCGCTTCAACCCTGCACTTGTGTTGAGGAGACAGGACGGTCTGATAAAGACACGTGCCATCTAACTTCTTAGAAAGAGGTGAACACATTTCCCAGTTTAAGTTGGCTGCATGTTTGCACACTTAGACGTTTCAAAGTGACATCTTTTTACAACTTTTTTTTTTCTAAAGTTTTTAGGCAAGTCAAATTTATTGAAGGAAGTGCACGTGTAAGTTGCTTCTACATTTAGTTTTGCTCTTGTCTTGGGGGCAGGTGGGAAGGGGTGCTAACGGGGTGTCTTTCTGACCACACGGAAAGGTCTTCCACAGGAGTCATCTAAGGGCAAGCTATGGACTTCGGGCGGTCAGCTGAGGGCACAGAGTAATGAAGAAACAGCGGGCCTCCTCCCTTGACCTCTCAGCACCTGCCCCACTGCTCCCCGGGGAGGTGGGGGAACGCTCAGCCTCTCTCTTAGGCTGCCCCCTTCTGCAGCTAACCGACGCATGCCACCACCACCATCACACTGTAGGGGGACAATGAGTTTCCAATGAGAACAAAATGTCAACAGCGTCGGGGCAGGGGGCACGGGAGAGCGACCCAACGCGTACTCCCCCGGGAGAGGTCTCATCAGCCCGGGGAGCCCCCAGCCCGCACACCCGGAGCCGCGTTCCCGCACAGCCCAGGACCCACATCCAAGGTGCAGCAGCGCCCACACGCCGGGCAGAGAGCGGACGAGGACGCGCCTCCAGGCTCCGGCGCGGCCAGCTGCCCGCAAGCCCAGCTGGCAGGTGAGGGCGGACAGGTAACCGCACCTGTGCGGCCACCCCCACCTGCTGCGCCCCTTTGCCCCGTCCTCCACCTCCACCCCCCAGGGCCCACCGGCACCCCCTCCGAGAGCAGGGGCGCCCCCCCCCGACCTGGACCTACCTGCGCGAACGCAGCCCCCGACGCCCGCGCCACCGCGGTGTCCGCCCTGCGCCACTCGGGGCGCGCAGGCGGCGGCCCGGCGCCCGCACTCGCTCGGCTGCCGCGGCCGCGGGCTCAGCGGGAAGCCCCAGCGCCGGCCGGCGCGCCGCCTCCGCCCGGCTCCATTGTGACGCGGCGCCTTCCGCCGGCCAATCGCTGCGCCGCGGCGCGAACCGCTGACTAAGTTCGCGGGCGGAGGAGGCGGGGCCTGGGCGGCGGCGGCGGCGGTGTCCGAGGAGGCGGCGGAGGCGGGAGGAGAGGGGAGCGCGCTTGCGGCTGCTCCGGTAGCTGCTCCTGCTGTTACATTGACCGTCTCCTCGGCCCCGGGCCGCGGGGCGCGGTGACTCAGCCCGCGCCGGGGGACACAGAGCGCAGCTGCCGTCGCCGTGCGGCCGCCCGCCGGCCGCTCTCCGGTTCCCGGACCGCGGCGCTGGCCGCACATGGCCGGGTGGGGAGGACGCAGGGGTGTCTACAAAGACCCACTTTCCAACGACGCGAGGGCGAGGCACGCCGTGTGGGGGAGCTTGGAGGCGCAGTGTTCCTGCGTCGGCCCCGCCTCCTCGCGGTGCGCCCCGAGCCCTTGGCGATTTACATAAGAGCGCTGGGCTCCGAGGGCAGGCGCGGGTGGAGCGCGGCTACCTGCCTCCCACACGCGAGTCCAGCCCCTTGGCCTTGCTTTGCCCTGCGCGCTCAGCTAGGCTGCGGGGCTGGGCGTGAGCGGGAGAGTTTTCAGCTGTAGCAAACTGAGCGGCTGAAGTTGGGGTTCTGGGCCTCCAGTACCATCCACCTCTCAAATGTTCTTGTCTTGGGCATGGACAGGGCACAGCGTGGTAGAGGGGCCACCCTGTACTCCTAACCAGCCTTTAATGCCTAACACAAGGCAGGACCGCCCCGCCACCTACTGTCCCACCCCTTTCTCCTTGCAGTTGTGGCCCTGCGTTTACATAACGCAAAACCAGGAATTTGGGAGACTTACTATTTTATCCACATTCGTGCTCCCCGTTCTCAACGCCACCCCAGATTTAAGTCAGTATTTTTGCAGGGACTGGTTTCAACAGCGAGTGAGACTACATTTGTATTGCTGAGTTGCTATGGTGACCACATCCCCATTTATTTAAAAAACTAGTGGCCTAGTGCATGAATTCATGTACTGATTGGGTCCCTCAGCCTGGCCTGTGGGGATCTGGCTGAAACCAGCTCTCTGACATCCCCTGAGGGGTCCCGGATTGTGAGGGCACAGCCCACTGGTGCACAATCAAGGTGGGGAGGAACCTCAGGAGGGCTCTAGGGCATGCCTGGGACATCTCCCTGAGTCCCAATCAGCCAGACCCCAGCAACACGCTAACCTACCGGTTGGCGTGTCTGTCCCCTGGTGGTCAGTGCGCGTCATAGCTACTGGTCAAAAGGTCAAACTTTCTGACACTTACCATATTAGGCTTTTATTATATAGGATGTTTGTACAGGGACCTCCCGAAAGTAAATGAAGAATGATATAAAACACTCAGTATTGCCCCGACTGGTTTGGCTCAGTGGATAGAGCATTGGCCTGCAGACTGAAAGGTCCCAGGTTCTATTCTGGTCAAGCGCATGTACCTTGGTTGCGGGCACATCCCCAGTAGGAGGTGTGCAGGAGGCAGCTGATTGATGTTTCTCATCCATGTTTCTAGCTCTCTATCCCTCTCCCTTCCTCTCTGTAAAAAAATCAGTAAAATATATTTTTTTAAAAATGCTCAGCATTTGGGACCCATCTGATCAGTTTGTGTAAATGGGAGTACGGAAAGTGGCACAACTGAGCTGTGTGAGACTGAGTTGTGTCCCAGAAAGAATGTTCAAATTAGGACCACCATTTGAATTACCCTGAAAGGGAAGAAGAAGGCTGTCTGTATGACGCTGCTCCATTCTTTTCTCACCTCTCCCATTCTGGGTTGGCAGCTGTCTTCTTACTGAGGCTTAGAGGAAGGGCCGAAAGAACCTCCTTTCATTTGGTCATTCAGAGAGTTTTTATCGCGTTTATGTGTGAGAAGCACTGTGTATGTACAGATCTGCTAAGCTAATTTAGAATTGGTTTGGGTCCTAAAACTGCTTATCACTTGGAGAGGAAGATTTAAAAAAAAACAACAACACAGAATCAAATATGAAACAAGGAAAAAGGTGAATGCTCGAAAATGCTAGAAGAGATACTGATTATAAAATCATGAAATTAAAATTTGAGAATGTCTAGTTTTCTCTACATACCCTGGAATGTTTGGAAAGCAAGGTTCTCTCCCAAATCCATGAATAGATCACTGATTCTTCTGTTACAGCAATATCACTATCTGTGTGACTGGGGGTGGTTACTTAACCTCCTTGGGGGATCCTATAAACTAGACGATCTGTTAAGATTCCAGTTCCAAGGCTGGTATGAATGAAAAAGTGACCCAAGTTGCCATTAGCAGGAAGTGAAAGTGATAAAGTTCACTAAAACTGTGTTAGGTTTGGATTGATTTCAGATATGTAGGTTATAAATGTGTTTATTCTAATTCTCATGAATAAAATCACCCTCCTAGATGACATTTATTACTGACCCTGGAGAAAATGGGTTTCTAAATGTGTGATACTGCTTCTGGGAAGCGTCCTCTGCAACCATCACGTCAAATAGATGTTTCTGTTGTTATCTTCCTTCTGCTGGACTTCGTATCAGCTCCTGCTTGCATTACAGTGAGGAGAAAGATAACCTCAAATGCTGGAGGGGCAGTGGCAGCCACAGGGCGCACAGCAGAAGAGCATGCTCGCCTGTCGTCTCTGGTGTGTGCTGTGGGGCAGCAGCAGCAGCAGCGGATGGAGGCTGGGGGAAGAGCCGGGCAGGAAGCTGCAGATGGTGGGCCGAGGCCTTTCATTCCGTGTTTGAGAGAAACCTTGGTTCTGTCCTAGCGTGGATCCCTGCAGGGGCCGGACTGGGTTTGCGGTCATGATGTCAGCATCCACCCAGGCTCTGGAGGGAAGAAATGCAGCAGAAAACTTGGAAAGAAAAGAGCAGTGAACCCAACCACAGAGAAAATACTTTCCAAGGGACCGCAGTTGTGTGGCTGCGGTGGACTTTTTACACTGGGAGGAGTTATTGCAGCCCTTTTACCCACATGTTCCAAGTCAGTTGAACGCCTCAGTCCTTTCAACCGAAACTGCCTTAGACATTGACCCTTTCATGCCTCAGATTCTACATCTAAATGAAATAATACGGCATTTGTCTTTGTACACTCAAAGGGTGTTTAAGTGTTTTGGCAGGCAGCAGACCCCTCTGGGGCAAATCCTGCTTCTTGGGGTCATGCCCCACACAGAAGCTTGCATGCTGTGGCTATGGTGAATCCTCAGCCAGTCAGCCTGAAGGTCATTCCCACCCACTGACATGCCACAGCAATCAAGGCTCGACTACAGCAGGACACATGCAACCTGCTCAAGTAATCAGGGAAACTGTGCCACTGGGCCCCACAGGACACCTACTGCATAAGGCCACCCTGCCAAGAGTCGGAGATATAGCATATCAACCTAATACATAGAAATAGAGAGGCAGCCAAAATGAGACAAAGAAACATGTTTCAAATGAAAGAACAGGAAAATCTCCAGAAAAAAAGAGCTAAATGAAATAGAGGCAAGCAATCTACCAGATTTCAGAACACTGGTTATAAAGATGCTCAAAGAATTTAGAATTTCAAAAAATGCTAGTAAGCATAAAAAGGACATAAAAACCATAAAAAAGAACCAGTCAGAAACGAAGCCTACAATAACTGAAATTAAAAATGCACTAGAAGCCATCAATAGCAGATTAGATGAAGTAGAGGACTGAATCAGTGATTTGGAAGGCAAGGTAGCAGAAGACAAGCAGAACAGCAAAGAGATAAAAGGATTAAAGAAATGAGGATAGTTTAAGGACCTCTGGACAAAACTGAGCATAGCATTTCCATCATGGGGTAACCAGAAGGAAAAGAGAGAGAGAGCAAACAAGGGATTTAGAACCTCTTTGAAGAAATGACTGAGAATTTCCCTAAGCTGACAAAGGCTATAAAAACTATTGGAAAAAAGCATTCCTCTTCTTCTATTGTGACTCACATCCAACTAAGAGAATATGGTGGAAATGATGCTATGTTAGCTCCAAGAATATAACTTTCATTTGATACTCTCCTTCCTGAATTATTCAGTCTGGGGGAAGCCAGCTGCCATGTTGTGAGGATACTCAGGCTGCCTTGAGGAAAGGACACTGAAGAGAGGAACTGAGGCATCAGCCAGGTGAGTGAGCTACCTAGAAAGGGGATCCTCCAGCTTCAGTTGAGCTTTCAGAGGACTGCAGCTATATCTGACATCTTGAATGAATTTTCATGAGAGATCCCACGTCAACACTTTTTAGCTAAGCTGCTTCTGACCCACAGAAACCGTGAGAGATAATAAATGTTTGTTGTTGTTGTTTAAAAAAATGCCATTCTCAGAGAACTTTAATACTATATACAAGATTTGGGTCCATAAACAAGAGAGAGCATTTTAGTAATGACAAATTATTTGCATCTCATAGTAGGCCTTAGAATAAGAAATACAAATACTGTTTGGCTTTTCATGCCTAGTCAATCTCTGAAAATAGGACCTATGGAGTCTTGGATTATATGCAGTCCCTACAGGAGTATCAGAAGTCTTCTAAAGAATTCTCTGATCAATTTATTTTGGTAAAAACTCTAGAAAGCTCAGTCACTATTTCCACCACCAAATTCACTTACTTTGGAAATAGTGATTCAAAATTCCATGATAGATATTAAATACATATTATGTGTTCATCAATATGCTAGACATCAGGCATGATACCAAAGAAGCATCAAAGTTGGTCCCAGTCTCTGAGCTCAGTCACTCACAACTTAGACAAACACACAGAAAACAATCAAGTATAACTTAATGCTCAGACGAAGAGCTTGAGCAATGCAGGTGGTAATAGTCAGAAAAGGCCGCATAAAAAAAGGGGAAGTTCTATAAATAATGAAAAAGAAGACTTAGGAAGTTAAATTCTATACCTTTGCTTTAGCTGTCCCCAATATTGTCCTAAAATCATCAACCCATCCTCAGGGTTCAATCTCTTTCTGGTGAGCTGAAAATCTCTAGAATAATCAGAAGGAAAAATATTCTACTTTCTACGCATCCCATTAAGTAGAAAAAGAGCTGCTTATAGGGTCTTCACATTCATGTGGCAAAGGGATAACTGATCAGCAAGTGTGGCCAGTGTCTCTACCCAATGAAACAAGCAAAGTCACAAATAATAGAAACGAAAGGATCACTGCAATTTGGCCATCTGGTGGCTGAGTTCCATGACCCTCATGAAGTAATCAACTAACACTGGGTTTGGCAGATCCCTTCTGAGCCGATTCCCTGGGGGAAAAAACAAAAAACCTCTGAGTGACATGACCATTAATCTGTGCTTCATGTGGTTGCCTTACAAAGAGTTTAGTTTTCTCTGAGTCTTAAGAAAATTGTTATGATTAATGGAGGACAATATGATTTAATATTAACAGTTCTTTCCCAATTCATTATCCTAAAATCATTTATGATAATGAAAAATCCTCTCTTTTAATTAGTTAAACATTTCATGTCTACAGTGTATAAAAAAAGCACTGGGGAGCTGACAGTAGGAAGGGAGTATGTCAAAATAAATAATTTTTTTACTTAAAAATATAGTATGCTCTAGTTGGGAAGGTATATCCAGCAAGCTTACATCATCTTAAAGGGAAGAGGGAGATGAGGTTGGTAGATCATGTAGTGTTGAAGAAGAATCATGAACATGTGTCTGAGGAAGTTTGGCTAGGTTTAATGTTCTAAATTAAAATATTGTCTCAGCATCATGCATGGTTCACCCTAGATGTCATTTCAGAAGAAAATAAATGTTAGAAGCCATTCAAAATTTTGCATTCTCAGAAAGTTTATTAGAATTCCCCTGGCTCAGCTGTGTATGATTGAGCAAATTGTCATTGATAAAGAATTTTATTTATTTTTGACCACTTTACCATGTTTTCCTGACCTTTTCAATCTCTTAATTGCAGATGTTTAACATGAGCTTTCCTTGGGCCTGGGGAAAATTCTGAGAATGATTCCTGAGTGTGAGCTCAGTGGTGAGAATTCTGAGAACAGGATGATTGGGACATTTCACATGTGTTTGGAATAATGTAGCTTGACCTAGAAATCCAAACTGTAATTGTGCAAGGCCGACTGCATTTCTGTGTGAGTTGATCCCTCATCGTGAGTCAAGTCTGAAATATCCATGACTGGTTACTCTGTGTTCTCATCACCCACTGTGCTTTAACTATACACTGCCCCTTCCTCATGCGACAGGTGCTAAGGAGATGACCTTCAGCTTCTTCTCTGAAGGAAAAACACCAATTCCTGGGGTAGGCTGCTTGACATCCCTAGTTGATCTGTCTTCTGGGAAGTTGTCCAAATATTTCTTTGAAAGTTTCTCATGAATCTCATTAAAAGAATATATACTGTCATCAGGGTCACATATTGGAATCCACCACACAGAAGCCAGCCATTATTGACTCGTGTCCATAAAAAGACTGTGACTTCTAAGAAAATACCTGCAAGTAAATCCAGGCTGAAAGGCTAGAATAAAGCAGAGCTGGTGTTCCTCAGCTTCTGTAAAGTGGCCTGATGAGTTCTGCCAGTGACAGAAGTGCTTACTGGGGTCCCTACGAGGATGCAATCTGTGTTCCCCAAACCATGTTGAAATCTGGGTAAGAGGTTTTGCAGGGCTGTAAAAGCAGCTGGTTTCTGAGCCACCTCATAGTTAACCCTACCATTTCTTTGGTTTTGAATAACCCAGGTCCAGCAGCAGCCAGATCTTGATTTCCCTCTCAAAAACTGTGTGTGTGTGTGTGTGTGTGTGTGTGTTTCTTTGCTTATTATAAGGCCATCTGTTCATTATAATTACACATTGAATACTGGACTTCAATTCTTATCTAACCTGATTTGCTAAGAGCAGGAGCTAATACATCTGTGGTTTATTAAAGCTTTAAAAGAATAAGACCTAGAATACGTTAGGGCTGGAGAAGAAAGAGATATGTGCCGGAAAGAGCATTGGACTTGGAGTCTTGAGTGCTACTGATGGCTCTTTTGGCCATGAGACCCAGGGCAAGCCACTGACAATTTAAACAGGAGTTTCTATTTTTCAATATTTTCATTGTATCTATCCTGGACTATATAAGAAAGAATATGGGTATAGTTCATGTTTCAGAAGTCTCAGACTTCATTTTATTTCATTTATCATCTGAAAATATTTATTCTCTGCGTACCGTGTGCAAAGCACTAGTTTTTTGGGAATACACTGGTCCCTGTGATGGATGTGGCATTTGCCCTACTGAGGCCCACAGTCGGTCAGCGTGCCTCCAGAAGATGTTAGGCGGGATGTGCTAAGTCACTGAGGACTAACTAACCAAATTTCAGTCGGTCCCACAACACCATCCTCTTTGGCTTTGTCTCCTGAACCCTACAAACTCAAACACAGACTCACCTTCCAATTACCTTCTTAATCTACTAACTTATCTCTGCAAACTTCCTTATGTTCCAACTCACTACCCACCAAATTGTGGTTTAGGGAGCATATAAAAGCAACATAGCCCTTGCCCTCAGGAAGCTTAAAGTTTGTAACACTCAAAAATAAAGAGGCGAATATGTAGCCAGATATGTGAGTGAATATTGAGCCCAGTAGAATCTTCTAACACATGATAGTTAAGTGGCTCAGGACTATGACTCGAATTTGCTTTGTGATAGCTGAATATAACTTGATTACTTTATGAAAAGGGGCAGTAAAATAATAAACCAGATGTTCTTTATCTCATTACAAAATGGAGGGCAAAGGTAGTTAGTTGGGTCTTTTATTGCTAGAGGAGAGAGTGGTTTTAAGTGGCTAAGATTCCTCAGAGATATTGAGACCTGATGAGTGAATTAAAAAATTTAGGGCTTGAAAG
This sequence comes from Murina feae, assembly GCA_004026665.1. Classification (NCBI taxonomy): domain Eukaryota; kingdom Metazoa; phylum Chordata; class Mammalia; order Chiroptera; family Vespertilionidae; genus Murina; species Murina feae. The sequence continues at coordinate 4,698 of PVJC01004607.1, read as the reverse complement.
AAAGCCTATTGTTATAGTGAGTAGAATAGCTTTCGATGGCTAACAAAGGCCTCCGTGTAGGTGAGGGAGTTTCAGAGAGCTTAGTTATAAATAAAGATAAGGGGGAAGTATACTGAAGGATGAAAACAGATATATAGGTGGATGGAAAATTTACAATTTTATCTTTATTTTGAATGAACTCAATTGTCACATAAAATTCCTGGATATATTTAATTTGCTTAGCAATTCAATAAGCAGATAGAATGGTTTGCTCTTCAAGGTCCCCAAGGACAAAAAGGATGTATGCATTCTGACAAAATACATTGATAATACAAATGATTCCTCTTTGTAAACTATAGTTCACAGAACTCACTCAACTAACATAGTATAGTCATTTCTAAACAATGTACTTACCTCTATAGTATGTATAACAAAGAGTGATGTCACCTGTTGGCAGTTCCTAGCCTTATGGAGTTACTCTGTTAAACTTCCTGAAGCTCAGCCATCATTCAGAGGCCTAATAGGTTGAAAGAAGGTAATTGGTTAACTGCAGATCCCCAACATCCCCAGAGGAATGCTGTGAGAGTGTGGACTTAGGCGGGCAAAGGCTATGTCCATCACACGGATCAGTGCATTTCCAGAGAGCAGGCAGTATTTTGCATATAGTAGCATGGAATAAATGTTTGTCAAATGATGAATGAAGAAACGAAATAAAACTAAATCTCTGAGACTTTTGAAACACACATCTTCTCCATATTGTATATTCTGGTGTCATCTCAGGATTGAAACTGTAGCTCTGTTCACTTTAGGTCTCACAGTTTAACACGTTCTACTTGATTGAAGAATTAACAAATTTAAAAGACTGGGATTTGCAAAAAAACAAAAAACAAAAAACTGGGATTTGCAAGTGGGAAGGAGTACATGGTGGTGATTAGAAAAGACAAGGGAATTATATTCAAGAGGCAACATTTGTTAATATTAGCTAAAAAATTTATTACAAGATTATTTACTATATTTCTCGTGGCTATGGATGTCTTAATCTCTTCCTTCTGGTAACATATACATCCACATTGTAATTGGGCCTTTTTTCCCAAGTGCAGTGTCTTGTGACTTTGAAGTGTTCTAATATCTTGAGATTTCTTTGATAATTATTTATCTTAATTTAATTTTAATTACAGATTATATTTACTTAGAGGTCCAGTGCACAAAAATTTGTGCCCTCGGGAGGCTCCCTCAGCCCGGCCTGTGCCCTCTCACCCCCTGGTTTAGGCCAGCTCCCCGGGTGATCGGGCCTAAGCTGACAGTCAGACATCCCTCTGGAACGCTAGGAGCCCTCGGGGGATGTCCACTTGCCAGCGGGGAGCAGGCCTAAGCTGCAGTCAGTGAGGAGAAGACCTTAGTACTGCTGAAGAGGCAGAAGAGGCTCCCACCATCACCACTGTACTGGCAGCCATCAGCCTGGCTTGTGGCTGAGCAGAGCTCCCCCTGTGGGAGTGCACTGACCACCAGGGGCAGCTCCTGCATTGAGCGTCTGTCCCCTGGTGGTCAGTGTGTGTCATAGTGACCAGTCATTCCCAGTCGTTTTGCTGTTAGAGTCAATTTTCATATTACCCCTTTATTATATAGGATAGAGGCCTGGTACATGGGTGGGGCTGGCTGGTTTTCCCTGAAGGGTGTCCCAGATCAGGGTAGGGGTCCAGCTGGGGTTCCTGGCCAGCCTGGGTGAGGGACTGATGACTGTTTGCAGAATGGCCACAGCCCCCAGCCACCCAAGCTACCAGCAAGGCTGGCTGGAAGGAGGTATCTGAGGTTTATTTATCTTCTATAATTGAAACTTTGTTGCCTTGAGCAGAGGCCACAGCCAACTTAGGCAGGCAGCTTCCTCCATTACCAAGGCAAGGAATCCTCCTGTTTGCTCTAGCTCCTGGCTGCCAGCTGCCATCTTGGTTGGGTTAATTTGCATATAGTTGTTATGGTTGGCTGGTCGGTGTGGCTTGGGATGTAGTGGAGTGACACAATTAGCATATTACTCTTTTATTAGATTAGACTAGAGGCCCAGTGCACAAAAATTTGTGCACTTGGGGGAGTCCCTCAGCCCGGCCTGTACCCTCTCACAGTCTGGGACCCCTTGGGGAATGTCCATATGCTGGCTCAGGCCTGCTCCCTGGGGGATCAGGCCTAAGCTGGCAGTTAGACATCACTCTGGCACCTGGGAGCCCTTGAGGGATGTCTACTTTCTAACGGTGAGCAGGCCTAAACTGCAGTCAGACATCCTTAGCACTGCTGAGGAGATGGGAGAGGTTCCCACCACCACCACTGTGCTGGCAGCCATCAGCCTGGCTTGTGGCTGAGCAGAGTTCCCCCTGTGGGAGTACACTGACCACCAGAGGGCAGCTTCTGCATTGAGCGTCTGTCCCCTGGTGGTCAGTGTGTGTCATAGTGACCAGTCATTCCCAAACATTCTGCTGTTAGGGTCAATTTGCATATTACCTTTTTATTATATAGGATAGTAATTCGCATTAGGTTCAGGTATATAGCATAGTGGTCACATACTTTACAAAATATCCCTTCATCTTCCTATCTCAAGTACCCACCTGGCACCATACGTAGTTATTACAATATTATTGACTTCATTCCCTATGCCATACTTTACATTCCCATGACTATTTTATAATTATCAATCTGTACTTTTTAATCCCTTCACATTTTTCTACAAATCCCCCAAACTCCCTCTCTTCTGGCTAGCATCAGTCTATTCTCTGTATCTATGAATCTGTTTCAGCTTTATTTATTTATTTATTTATTTATTTATTTATTTATTTTGTTCTTTAAATTCTGTATATAAGTGAAATAATATGGTATTTGTGATTCTCTGACTTACTTATTTCACTTAGCAAAATACTCTCTAGTTCCATTCAGGCTGTCACAAATGGTAAAATTTCATTCCCTTTTAAGGCCAAGTAATTATCCATTGTATATATGTAATACCTCTTCTTTATCCACTCATTTATTAATGGGCACTTACTTGCTTCTGTATCTTGGCTATCTATATATATAAAGAGCCAGGCTCTGTAATGTCCAAAATGACCAAATGGATGACCGAACGCCAGGCTGCAAGTGCAGCAGGCTTGGGTGGGCGGAGACTGGTGAGTGGGCTGAACTGCTAACCTCTCTGTCCTCCCCCTCCTCAGCTCCTGTGGGCTCTGTGCTGACCCAGCACTGACTGATGAGGGTGCAATCTAGGCTGAGGGAACACCCCCCTCCCCCCGCCCCGCACAAATTTTGTACATCAGGCCACTAGTTGTAAGTGAGGCTGTAGTGTGAACCATGTCCAGCATGGTCAGGGGTGAACCTGAGGAGGGGCAGTGAAGGATTAAAGAAGACAGACAAGAGAATATAATTAGGGCCAGGTGGGAATGTTCTCAGATGGAGAGACAGTGCCACAGCCTGTAAGCTGAATCTTTATTTTTTTTTAATATATTTTATTGATTTTTTTACAAAGAGGAAGGGAGAAGGATAGAGACTTAGAAACATTGATGAGAGAGAAACATCGATCAGTTGCCTCCTGCACACTCCCCACTGGGGATGTGCCCACAACCAAGGTACATGCCCTTGACTGGAATTGAACCTGGGACCCTTCAGTCCACAGGCCGACACTGTATCCACTGAGCCAAACCAGTTAGGGCCTGAGTCTTTATTTTATAGTCAGACTAAGGGCCCGGTGCACAAAAATTTGTGCACTCAGAGGGTGGGGGTCCCTCAGCCGGCCTGTGCCCTCTTGCAGTCTGGGACACCTTGGGGGGGATGTCCGCCTGCTGGCATGCCTGGCCAGCCTGGGTGAGGGGCTGAGAGCCATTTTCAGGCTGCCCACAGCCCCTTCAGGGTTCGTGCACTGGGGGGTGGGAAGGCTGGTGAGTGCAGGCCTGGACGTTTCCCACCAGAGGGCCCATGATTGCACATGCCTGGTGGGCCCACACCGCTGAGGGGACACACCTGGTGCAGAGTTGGGTGGCAAGCCAGGGGCAGACGCTGGTGCAGAATCCTTCGGTGGGGCCCTGCTGCTGAGCAAACACACCCGGGGTGGAGCTGGGTAGTGAACTGGCTTCGGATTCTCCGCACTGTGCAGCAGACGTTCCCGCATGCCCTGTGGAGGCCCCTGGGGGACGGATGAAGGTAGCGGACCCTGGACAGGTGTTCCTGGACACCCTGCGGAGGCCCCCAGGGCAGAGCCAGGCAGTGGACCCAGGACAGGCGTTTCTGGATGTCCTGCAGAGGCCCCTGGGGGGGCAAAGCCAGGCAGCAGACCCAGGACAGCTGCTCCTGCACACCCTGCAGAGGCCCCGTGGTCCTGCATGTCCCAGGGAGGCTCCCAGAGGGTGGAGCCAGGCAGTGGACCCGGGACAGGCACTCCTGGATACTCCTTGGAGGCTCCCGGGGGTGGAGCTAGGCAGCAGACCCAGGACAGCTGCTCCTGGATGCCCCGAGGAGACCCCAGGCCAGACCCCCCCTCCCACTGAGCTGACACACCTGGCACAGCTATGCCGGCCGTTGAGGCTCCCAGTGCAGAGCTGCCCTGCCAGCCTCCATCTTGGCTGGGTTAATTTGCATACAGCCACTCTGATTGGCTGGTGGGCGTGGCTGTGAGCAGAGGCCCAGCCAGCCTAGGCAGGCAGTTGCAACAGAAGCCTTTGGTTTGCTCTAGCTCCATGGCTGTTGGCC